>MU575040.1:4941749-5049249 GCA_024362625.1 Silurus asotus | reverse complement strand
ATTGAAGATACTAAAGCTTGTGAACAAAAAAGTGTGCGAAAGAGAATTAAAAACTCCTTGTCCAATGGCCGGAGCATCTGAGACTCATCACTAAATTGTCAGACTGAACCTCCATGGCATAAGCATGAGACATGGACTAAAACTAAATCACCGGGACAAAACACACACTGAAAGTATGACAGAACACACACACATGACACATATAGAGTTCCAAACCATGACAATTTGCTTCAGTTTGTGTATGCCATAGTTCATAACAAATCCTTATTCGGAGAATGTACAGTATTTATAAATAACAACATTGTCACAAAGCAGATTTAAAGAAATCTGGAGGTGAATTTCTATTTTTCATTCCTTAATGAAAAAGTGAGGAAGAACCCTACTCAAAAAATAAACTATCCTCATCTGGCTGTCATCAGTGTGATTATAAATCTGTACAGTATACAGTGCCTTATAAAAGCCAACGTCATTGTCAATACTTGATGTGTGACGTTATACAGATTGCATTAGTGTTTTATGTCGCTGCATTAAGAGAATTCATCTTTTGTTACATAAACTATCTTTGCAAAACTTAATCAAAATGATCAGGGTGGTTTCTTCTGTTCTGGCCATCATTTACGTTAAGGTTTGAATTGTGCAGGAAAGCCACATACTTTGCAAGGAAAGTTAGACGTGTTCAAAGTCAAGTTATGAACATCCATTCTTGTTTTTTTAAGTGCACTATAAAAGCCATGAGTTGGTCAGACTTTTCTTGAGTAGAATCATCTAAACAGGGTTTCCCCCTGATTTTAAACACTAATACTTTGTTTTATTTGTTGTCAAATGTAACACAAAAAAGGAGGAAACCTTTTATGAATGAAAAAATACCAATAAGGTCATATATTAATAAAGAAATATTAGAGGCAATACTGTGTATTGGCAATATACAAATCTCCTGTTTCATTTATAGGTCATTCTCCCATTCATATAGTTTTTCATTTAAACAACATAATGTGTAACACAACTCTGAATACTTGTAACTTTTCTAGGGCAAATATTTATATGGACTTAAATTGCTGAAAGTCCAGGGAGAGTCTATGATTGCAATTAAATTTACAGCTCTTAGCCATACAAGTTTACAGTGATGAGGTAAAATTAAATTAAAAAGACCAATCTACAAGTATAACAAGATCCAAACAGAAGATAATTGATAATATTGATGACAGTGTTTTGTCACTCGATCTTAACGATGCTGCAAAAAACTGTATAAAAGCAGATCATCTGGATTTTATCCCCGCCACACCGCACAGCTGTTTGATGACGGGCCATGGACTGTTTATCTTTAATTATTAAGGGGTTTTCTTTTTCCCTTGCATGCAGATGGTGAAGGTGAATAATTGATGAACAATGAGCAGGTAAAACAGAACGATCTGCACTGCAGGGCCATGGGAAGACAAAACACACATTAAACATGCAGTCAGGATGTTGCAATGATAAAACTGTTTAAAATAAATATGTATCACTAACTTTTGTCAAAAATACAGCAATTTATGACTGGACTTATGTAAAGTGTTTGTTTTTTTCGATATACACTATATAGTCAAAGGTTTGTGGACACCTGACCAGAAGATTTGTGTGTACTTTTTGAACATCCCATTCCACATTTAGTCCTATTTGCTGTTATAAAATCCTCCAATCTTCAGGAAAGATGTTCCACTAGATTCTGGAGCATGCCATTTCATCCCAAAAGGGTTTAATAGTGATGAGGTCAGAGCTCTGTATCAGGCTACTTGAGATCTTCCTCTCCAAACCATGTATCTTTATGGAGCTGGCTTTGTGCACTGGAGCATTGTTATGCTGGAACAAGTTTGGGTTTCCTAGTTCATGTAAAGGAAATTTTGTTCTACCTCACCCAAAGACATCAGACAATTATGTGCCTCCAACTTTGTGTTAGCACAGATTCTTGATCATGAGTCCAACAGTGGTACCTTGGGAGTAATAGGGCTTAAAACCCCTGACCTTCTGACCAGATAACCAGTACCTTAGCTGTTGAACTATCAATTCACCACTTGGCTTGGCTTGTTTTATTAGGCTTTGTTTATTGAATATTTTGTGTTTGATGAGGAAACTAAAACAGTTCAATCTTTTTTATTCACAAAAATTTGCAGCATACAGATCAGAATTTTAAGTATTTTTATAATCCCTCTCTCTCTCAGCTGAGGCTTCATGTTTTACACACTTGCTGTCACGTTTAGGGTGTGTTTGTTTTGGTGAATTGGCTCTAGCATCATGTTGACTTGATTACACATGTAGACTTCTGTAAGCTTCCAAAAAGCTCACGTTGCTTTGGCAGGTACATCGGCTCGGCCTTATCTCTACTGGACATGATTCAAAAACGTTAGTGTTGACTTTACTTTTCAAGCAGAGCACCGAGGAGGATTAATGTCAAGTATTTAAAGCTGCTTATATTTGTTCAGACTAACATTCACTTACAGAAATGTCACGACCACTTCACATGTCAATAAAAGTGGGGTTATAAGCCACTTCACACATATTTTTTCCAAATAAAATTTGTGTATACAATATAAATAATGTATAAATTTTAATAAATCATAGATATAAATACATTTTTTATTTTACATGTTGTTTTGTTACGAAAGATTTTTTCACATCAGACTTTTTGATGAATACTATGCTTGTTTTTTTTTTTTTTTTACAATTCATTTATTTTACATTAGATTTTTTTACAATATGTAATTATGTCTGAGTCATGTATTCATATTTATGTATAATTTTTACACAATATATTTTAAAAAAATGGGATTGTTGTTTTATGTAATTCATTTAAATTCACACAAATACAGTAAAACTATAAAATAGTTTTCTAATGTCATTAGTTGTATTTTTTAACCTGAACATTTCTGTGCTCAGTGTGTGTGTGTTTTAATTTTTTTGCATAACAGTAGCACTCTAGCAGCAAATTAATCAAACTGCTTTATTTCTAACATCAAGCACTGCTGCAATGTTTAGCTCAGGAAAATAATGTGTGATTAACATCATTTGATTACAAGTGGACAATTTATTTATTTATTTATTTACTACTTGAAAATCAGCATAGAAAACCAGATCTATTGATCGTGCAATGAGAGGATGTGAAAAATAAGTATAATAAAAAAAAATAGCTTGTTGTGCAGCTATATGACTTTCAGGTAGACCTCATCCTTATCCCATCTTTCTACGTAAGGGGATGATTCAATTCCAGACCTATAAGATTAGATTGTGTGGCTTTGATGTATTTTTCTTAAGATGGAAAGTTATATATATATATATATATATATATATAAGCATGGTGGGAGATTTTGACTTGACATGGAGAGTTACCACCACTACTCTTCTTCTCACACACTCTTTTATCTTCCCTATTGCTTACAGAGGAAACAATGAAGAAAGAGAAATATGGAGAAAAATCTGTGCTCTCATATCGAGTTATCCTTCCGGCAAGTCAGCTGGGACAGGAAAAGGAGACGGGCGTTTCTCAGAAGGAGCTAGAGACTGAAGGAATATGGACATCAGCACCACCCAATCCCATAGGAGCACAGTTGACAGGAGAGACGGAGGTGAAGGTACACTTCGAGGTCCAGAATATCTCCTCGACCTGGTGGTCATCTATAATGATCTCACAACATCTGTAAGCATTCCAATCTAAATCTTTTTATTCAAGAACAAAGAGAAAGATGTAAAAGCATATTATTTTGAAATAATGGCCTTCCTTTTTTCCTCCTATCTGGCAGCTCCATCCTCATTCTTCTACCGATTTACCCCATTTCCCCTTCTCTGCACATGTCCAAACCCACTCAATCGCGCCTTTCTCACCTTGTCCCCAAAACATCCTACATGCGCGGCCTCTCTAATATACTAATTTTTAATCCTGTCCATGCTCGTCACTCCCAATGAAAATCTCAGCATCTACAGCTCTGCTACCTCCATCTTCACCACCTGTCTTTTAGTCAATGCCACTGTCTCTGAACCATGCAACATCGTAAGTCTCCCACAGTCCTATAAACCTTCCCTTTTTTCTCTTGCAGATACACTTCTATCACAAATCATTCCTGCAACTCTTCTCCACTCACTCCACCCTGCCTGCACTCTTTTCTTCACTTCTCCAACACACTCTCCATTACTTTGCACTGTTGACCCCAGGTACCTAAACTCCTCCACCCCCACCTCCACCTCTTCTCTCTGCAACTGCTTCACTCTGCTACACTCCCTTTCATTCACACACATGAACTCTGTCTTAATCCTGCCGAATTTCATTCCCATTTTCTCCAGCGCATAACTCCACCTCTTCAAGCTCTTCTCAAACTGCTCCCTACTCTCACCACAAATCACAATATCATCCACAAACATCATAGTCCATGGAGACTCCTGTCTGACTTTGTCCATCAACCTGTCCATCACCACTGCAAACAGGAAAGGGCTCAAAACTGATTCTTGATGCAGTCCTACCTCCACCTTGAACCAGTCTGTGGTTCCTACTGCACACTTTACAGCTGTAAAACTGTCCTCATACATGTCCTGCACCACCCGAATTGTGCAGGATACTTCTCTGCCACACCTAAATTCCTCAAGCAATACCACAACTCTTCTCTCCACCCTGTGGTACAGTTTTTCTCAATCCACAAACACAATGCAACTCCTTCTTCTCCATTAACATTCTCAAAGCAAATATTGCGTTTGTAGTGCTCTTTCATTGGCATAAAACCATACTGTTGCTCACAGATGGTCACCTCTTTCTTCAGCCTGGCTTCCACTACTCTTTCCCATAATTTCATGGTGTGACTAATCAACTTTATTCCCTTGTAGTTATTGCAGGTCTACATATCTCCCTTATTAAAAAAAAACGGTACTAGCACACTTTTACTCCATTCCTCAGGCATCCTCTCACCTTTCAAAATTTCGTTACAATCTGGTTAAAAACTCCACTGCCATTTTTTCTAAACATATTGATCCTTCTACTGGTATGTCATCTGGTCCAAACGACTTTCCACTCTTCATCCTCTTAATAGCTGCTCTCACTTCCTCATTAGTAATCCTATCCACTTGCTGTTTCACCATCTCCACATCATCCAACCTTCTCTTTCTCTTATTTTTCCTATTTATCAGCTGCACAAAATATTCCCTACACCTTCTCAACAAACTCTCCTCAATACATTTCTATCTGTATCCTTTATTGCTCTTACTTGCAGCACATCCTTCTCAGCTCGGCCTTTCTGCCTGGCCTATCGGTACAAATCCTTTTCTCATTCCTAAGTGTCCAACTTCTCCTACAGCTCCTGATATGCTTTTTCCTTTACTTTTGCGACATCCCTCTTCAACCTGCTGCCACATCTCCTTGTACTCCTGCTTACTTTTCTCATCTCTCTGTCAATCCCAATTCTGTTTCCTTAGCCTCTTTCTCATTATGCTTCAAGACCCACATCAAGGCACATCAAGACCCAGCTTCCACCCTCACTGGAGCTTGTGCATTGTCCAAACTGTTCCACAGACGATGTCGTCTCCACGACCCTCCATCTGGCCCTAACCCACCAGGACAACAAGGACATGTACGTACAAATGCTGTTCATAGACTTCAGCTCAGCATTCAACACAATCATCCCTCAGCATCTGATCGACAAGCTAAGCCTACTGGGCATGAACACCTCACTCTGCATCTGGATCCTGGACTTCCTGACTGGTAGACCTTAGTCAGTCCAGAGCGGAAACAGCATCTCCAGCACCACCACACTGAGCACTGGGGCCCCTCAGGGCTGTGTGCTCAGCCCACTGCTGTTCACTCTGCTGACTCACAACTGTGTAGCAATGCACAGGTCAAATCACATCATCAAGTTCGCCGATGACCATTTCGGGTCTTATCAGCAAGAACAATGAGTCAGCATACAGAGAGGAGGTGGAACAATTAACAGCCTGTTGATGGAGTGAACAACCTGTCTCTGACTCTGAAACCAAAAAGTTGGTTGTGCACTTTAGGAGAGTACAGAGCGGCCATTCTCCACTTATCATCGATTGATCCTCAATGGAGATCGTCAAGAGCACCAAATTCCTTGGATAACCTCACCTGGTCACTCAACACCAGCTCCATCACCAAGAAAGCACAGCAGTGTTTCTACTTCCTGAGAAGGCTAAGGAAAGCTCATCTCCCTCCCGCCATCCTGACCATGTTCTACAGCGGGACTATCAAGAGCATCTTGAGCAGCTGTATCACTACCTGGTTTGGGAACTGCACCATCTCGAATCGCAAGACCCTACAGAGGGTAGTGAGGACAGCTGAGAAGATCATTGGAGTCTCTCTCCCCTCCATCACAGACATTTACACCACACGCTGCATCTGCAAAGCCAACAACATTGTGGACGACCCCACACACCCGTCACACACACTTTTCACCCTACTGCCATCAGAAAAGCGTTTCCGAAGCATTCGGGCTGTCACATCCAGACTGTGCAACAGCTTTTTCCCGCAAGCCATCAAACTGAAACTCACACACACACACACTCTCTCACACACACACACTCACTCACTCATTCAACTGTGTGTTACTTAACTGGTGGTGGAACTATTCCACCACCATTTATTTATTATTCATACTAAACCATATTATACCGTTTACATGCTGTTTTTTGCACATCTCGACTGCTGCTACTGCTGTTTTTGCACTGCATTGTTTTTGTTTACATTTACTCATTGTTCATAGTCTTTATGGTCCTCTTTGCACAGTACTGTATATTCAGAGTATACAGTAGGTTTACTGGTTGGTGCTATTTTGTGTATTATGTGTATTTGTCCCACACTGTCTTGTGTGTCTGCACTGTTTTTTGTCTGCACTGTTTGCACTCGGTTGCACTCGATGCACTTTATGTAATTTTATGTTGTGTAAAATTACTTCTCCTTTCCCTGTTGTCTCTGTAGACGTCTTCCTCCTTTCCTTCTCCTCCATTGGTCAACATTAGCCTAATTTTCACCAGTACCCTGTTGGCTAGCAATACCTGTGGCGGTAGTTAATAACCCGGGCCCCGACCGATCCGGTATGAATTTTTGATTCGTTTTTACGCTGGATTCCCTTCCTAACGCAACCCTCCCCATTTATCCGGGCTTGGGACCGGCATTAAAAGTGCACTGGCTTGTGCAACCCTAATTGCTGAGTTGTTTTGATGCTTATATTATTTACTAAAACGGTGTTGTAAAACTTGATACCTTAATGAACTTGTCATTCTTTAACATGAGAAGTTACATTTGTGTATACCAACCAATGAGTTTGTAAATTATTCAGGTATTTAGAAAATTTGCATGAGCTAATTAAATTTTTTTTTACATTTTAAATTATTATTAAAAAAATTTCATATATTTTTACTATACTTTTATATAACTTTTTCTATACTTTAATTTATTAATCTATTTATTTTACTATATTTTTGTACTTGATGCAAGTATTAATGAAATGAATAGTTGTACTCTTACTCAAATTTGCTACATTTTAATAGGAAACATTAGAAACATCTCCCAATTTTAAACTGTGTGTGATCCATGTAAATTGCATTCAAATTTTTTTTTATTTACAATGCCTTCATTATTTTTTACACTGAAAGCAGTAAAGAGAGAAAATGGCTTTTTAAGTGCATTTCCAATCTAACAATCCTCTTCCAATCTAACAATCTCCTATTCTAAGAGAGAATGTTTCAATCTGGAGCCATTTACACAAAAACAAAATATAATACAATTTAGGGTAATATATTTTCTTAGATCTTGTGTAGCTCTCTGTGGTCTCCTTAATTCTCTTATTGTTGGCTTTAAAGTGCATTTCATGTAAATATAAAGTATGTAAGTGTGAATTGGGTGTGTTGAATGCAAATAACATGTAAAGAAGAGGCTATTAGGTGAAGTTTTTGTCCATAAACCTGAAGCTGATTTATCAATTTCAACTTCAAATACCAGAAGTTTAAAATACCACAAGCAGATTTATACATTAGACTAATAATTGCAGACAAATCTACTGAATTAGTCAGTAATTCTTTAGGATCAACTGCTACACTCTGGAGACATTATGGAAAAATTCTAAAATAAAATGTGATATGATTCAACATGATCCTGATTAGCATGATGCTAAAAAGCACCATGCTGAACAATGGTATATTTTATATTTGAATAGTCTTACCTAAAGAAATTGTGCAAGTGTGCAAAATTATACAAATAAACACTAATCTCAGCATTACAGATAAAAATTCACTAACACATACTATTCTATCTGGTTACTCTGATGTGAGTAGAGAGAATATCAAAATAAATGATAAAGTCAAACAAAATTTTTTTTATCACAAATATTACACTGATTCAGTGTTAAGGCATGTAAGAAATCCTCATGAAATCTATACACACTATTTAATTCAGTTTTTTCCAATCTTAAAATAATTGAAATGTTTTCATTTCATTTGTAACACATGAATGCTAGCCCACACAATTGGAACATCAAGAGAGCTAACAGGAACAAGGCCTTAGTGAAGTTATTTCATCTCCTGAATGGTAAAATCTTATAAAAACCTGCAATGCTTTCAAAGTTCGAAGGTGTTGGCCTTGAGTCGTTAGCACCGTGCCTCCTGTCACATTGTTCCCTGCATGGAATTCAGCTGAATTTATTGACTAAAAGGTGCCGGAAAAATACACTATGTGCACAAGAATGCAAGTAATCGAAGAAAACCTGAAGAGGCCTTGATGACATTGTAAAGCTTTAATGTTAGAAGTTACATTTACATCTGCAAAACCATGAAATGTAACATTGAGTGAAAACATTTAGTCATTTTCTGCTGGCGCTCACAGGAAAATTATTATAAGTTTATTTTTGCAAATTTTTGTTATTTCGCATTTATTCAGATATTAATAAAAGTGATTAGTTGTATAGGAATATGTTCTTTCTTTTTTCCTCTTTTATTTTGCTATGGTATATTGTTGCTATAGTTTCAGGAAATTATCCAAATGCAAATTAAACCTTTAAAATTGATCTAAATTTCAATATAAAATATGAATGTTAAGTTTACTTCATGTCAAGATAATTTTACATCAGCCAGCTATCTGATCTTGTTGCTATAGTATTAAGCCCAAAATACAGAAAATGGAGTAAGGAACCAGCTCTTTTCATCAGTGAAAAAAACTTATGTAGGCTTTCTCATACTATCTCAGGGAGTTTTTTTTATTTTTTTTCACTAAGGTATTTGATTAATGCTTATTTGAATGGACTGAGCATTGATTTAAATACAATTCATCTGTCCTTTTGTCCACTTCTGACTAATATTTATTAATAGCCATGATGATTTCAGATCACAAAAAAACTAATGTGTATTTAGAGCAATGAGATGCATAAATTAATAAATCTAAAGGAAGTGAGGAATGGTGAAACTTACTTTGAAAAACTTTACAACAACGTTATTTTATTATTAGACTTAATGTTGAGTAATAATGCTTATTCTTGTAGAGATTTATTTTTATTTTAGGTAATGATTGTATTTTTTATTTTTATTTTTTTAAAGCAAAGATATGTTGTAATTTTTGTGCATATTCACCTTTAGCATATAATTCATACAAATACACAAAGATGTCTCCACTTGTTCACTGTTTCTCACTTTATTGGTGACCGTGTACAGGTGAAACTAATATAAAATGTGATTTCCATGCTAATCACAGCAGGACGGCATGATTTACCTCAATTTCCCTCGATACTGATAAGACGATGGGTGTGAACCTGCGTCCGAATCATTTCACATGCAGGGCAGACGGCGCCCCCCGTATCAGAAAAGGCTATCTGCTTTCACACGGGGGTCACAGAGCCATGAGAATTAGCCATCAAGTTCAGCTGAATCTCTGCCTACGGAGCTTAAAGCGGCGAGAGTGGCTCAGGTTTCACTTCTGCCAAACAGGAAGCTTGTCAATCACTCGTTCAATCACTCACTCAGTTCATGCTGACCAGAGGAGGAGATCCTCTTCAACAACTTTAATTATTATTGTTTTTAAGCCTGTTTATTAAAAACTAAATTTCTAGTTAATAAAAGGAGCCTCCATAGATTTTTTAGAATAATGAATTCTGATTAATCCACTTTTTAATTATATACTATAGATGTCTACCAAAAGACTTTTTCACTATAAAATGAAAAGAATTGGAGTGTAGTCACATACAGTGTCATTTCAGTCTGCGATGTGAAAAACTTCAGCTCAACAACTAAGCTGATTAACTAAGCTAATGTCAGTGATGACAGTTGTTTTTACTTTTTTAAATAAATACATTTGTGAAAACTTTCTATTGCCTTCTCCCATTAGGGGTCGCCACAGCGGATCCTCCAAATGTTTGATTTGGCACATGTTTTTACGCTGGATGCCCTTCCTAACGCAACCCTCCCCATTTATCCGGGCTTGGGACCGGCACTGAAAGTGGCTGGGGTTGGTTCCCTGACCGGGGATCAGAGCGCCGCATCGTAAACATTAGACCACCAGGGAATGACAATATAAACTGAAAGGCATTAAACATTTTGCTTGTTTGCCAAACAAGTTCATTCATACAGATTCATATACTGTATATTCATGCATATTCATGTAGACATGCACATTCTTTTTTACATTACATTTATTCTCCAAACTTACAAAATATTAACGTATTATTGGTTATTTATTAATGGAATTGTGTCCAATTCAATTCAATACATTTGTATTTGTATAACCCTTTTAACAATAGACATTGTATCAAAGTACAGAGATAAACTGGTAATGAAAGAATGTACTGTATTTGTTCCTTATAATTGGACGAGCTTATAATTCCTAATGACAAGCCAGTGGCGACTGTGGCAAGGAACTCCCTGAAATGGAATGAGGAAAAACATTGAGAGGAACCAGACAGAATAGAAATTCATCCTCATCTGGGTGGCACTGAATGTCTATTCGTTACAAATCATACAGCAGTAAAAGACGTTGTCTTTTTATTGGAACCTGTGGTCCGAAGCCTTTGTAGTAGACTGTTGACATTAACTCCAGTCCAAATACATCCTCTAATCTCCTATGTTGCTCCATAATCACATGGATCCCCAGTTCCTCCACAATTGAGTGATCAGTACTAGCAAATAAAAAACAATAATTTTGTGTGATGAGACTGAAGGGTATCTCAGTTCAGTCATGTAATACAGCAAATTTTTTCCATGTTTGATTCGGTTATTACCGATATATTTCCCAAGATGTTTTAAGATTAGGGAAACCCTGCCACCCTCATGGGTTTAGCTAGAAGAGAAATGGAGTGATTGCACCCAGCAGGAAACGACATTGTAAAAGGGTGTTATTGAGAAGCACAAACTCTGCAAAGACGGCTGTAATGTCAGCTAGGTGGTGCTTCATCATAGCACCTGTGTACAAAAGTCCACTTTAAACTCTCTCTTACTCTCTCTCTAACTCTCTCTCTAACACACACACACCAGGTCTTAGAAGGGAACAGCAAAGCATGAAAGCAAAAGGTGAAACTGAAGCTGAAAATTGCAGTGCAGTGAGAGAGGAGGTGGCTATCAATGGGCTCGGTCTGAAACTCCATCGCACAGATTGAGTTTCCGCCATGTTGTCCTACCCAGGGTCAGCTGACCAGAACCCAGGGTCACGATTGGCCAGGGACGTTCACGAACCCCATAATAATGTAACCAGAGTGTGTGGGAACACTAGCTCAGTGGCGCGCCGTGTGATAAACGCTACTTTCCCACTCACAGGCCCGAGAATGGATGAGAATTAAGCAGGCCATCTTAGTCCTGCCACCGGTTATCACGAAATCCTACCTGTGTGTGTGTGTACACACAGACACACACACTCTCTCTTTCTCTCTTTCTTTCTCTCTCTCTCTCTCTCTCTCTCTCTCTGTGTTGATTATTGCACTACACTTATGCAGTGTGGGTGGCAGAACTGAATATTTACTAATGTTATCTAATTACTCAATGAGCTGACATTTTATGTATACATAGCAATTGTGTTTAGAGCATCCTGCTCCAAAAAATAATTAAAATAAAAAAGCTTAATGGTTTCCATCAGATGTTTATTAGGAATTATTAAAGAAACTGGTGGGCTCTTTTTTGTGTATTGTTATGTGATAGCTCAGAGCCGCGTCCCCCAATATTAAAACGCACTGTAGGATGTGTTTTCTGGATAAATGATTACCATTAATGGACATTTTATTAAACTGCCATAACAGACCCATTAGGATCCACTAACTGGCTTTAGAGTTATAATATGTTTGAAATGAAATTGCCACATATGTGTGCCATTCCACATCTGGCATGCAGAGAATTTTTTTTAGAAATAATCTAAAGCAAACAACAAACATGTATTATATTTATAATGAGATCTTAATAGGAACATCAGTGAACTTCATATGAGTTTTTCTGACTTTATGAAATAATTTCACCACAATTTCACGCACAAATGTTTTCTTTTTGAATATTAAGTTTATTTCTATAGTGCCTTTCACAATGGACATTGTTTCAAAACAGCTTTTCAGAACTTAAGAATTAAAGGGAAAGATGTGTGTTTATCCCTGATGATGAATCCTTGGGCAACTGTGGCAAGGAAAAAGTCCCTTAGATGGTGTGGCAAAGATACCTTGAGAGGAACCAGACTAAAAAGGGAACCCATCCTCATTTGGGTGATATCAAGAGTGTGGTTATAAATCTTAAAAACAATACAAAACACAGTAAAGTGAGAACCACCATGAGCACCGGAGTGTGCGATTATGAGTAATGTCCTTTCTACAGTCTTTTACAATCAGTTGATGTTGTGGAACCAGGAGCTACTGAGCAAAATCGGGATGGGTAGAGAAAGAGAAGCAGTGGAGTGGAATTAGCATAGCTGCTGTTCATAATATTAACAAGCACAAGTTGATAATGTGCAGTTGTTCAGATGCACTGGAGCACAATGTCTTTATATGTGATGTGTGTTATGTGTAAGCCTCACTTAAAAAGATGCAGGCTATTCACTTTAAGTAATTCATGAAATAATTATAGAAATATTACAAATTATTAATAAACTTTATGAATTCGATCAGTTTTTCACTTTTAAATTTTTAGCTGATACATTTATATTTGACACCTGAAAAAAATCTAACTTCTTAATTTTAAGTGATGTATACAATGATTATGGATTTGTGATATATGAAGGAAATTGTAATTTATACCGCAGGAAAAAAAACATTTACATTATTTTCTGTAATTTGCCTGGATTGAGCATGAAAGTATCAAACATCAACATTTTTAGCAGCACTTTGAGTTCCATTACTATAATTATTTAAAAGAATAATTAAGAGCTTTTTGTGGTCCTTCAGAATAATGATTATTGCTACCGTATTGCTTTTTTGATCAACAGGTGGTGGATGGAAAACAGTGAGGTTTCTTTTGAGGTTTCATGAAATAGTTCCAGTTTTGTATTTCACACAGATTTCACAGAGATTCCATGTGATCACTCAGGTCATAACATAAAAAAAAAATGTAAGCTGTGCTAAGAAATGACCGTTAAATCTTATAGTTTTTGTGTATTGTTATACATCGAAACTGTGCTACATTTTTTGGCGAACAGACTGCTTCTTGCTGCCTATTAGTCCTATGTGAAGAAAAGTTTGAAAATGTTCAGAACAGCACATTAAACTTGCACACAATAAGAAAAATGACTGGTCAGTCAAAAAAATTATTATTTAAACTACCTAAAGTTTATTTGTAATCTATTAAGTTTTTTTTTTTTTTTGTATGGTTTAGAGACAGTGGCATTGCCAAAAAGACAGGAGTTAGAGCTGGAGGTGGCAGAGTTGAAGATTTTCATTGAGAGTGACAAGGATGGGTAGAATTAGAAATGAGTTTATTAGTGGGATCACGCAGGTAGGATGTTTTGGAGACAAGACGAGAGAGGTGTGATTGAGATGGTCTGGTCCTATGGAGAGTACAGGGTATATCGGTAGAAGAATGCTAAGGATGGAGCAAACAGGCAGGTGGAAAAAAGGAAGGCCAAAGAGAAGGTTTATGGATGTTGTGAGGGAAGACATGCAGGTAGTTGTTTTGAAAAGTGGCAGATGCAGAAGACACGGCGGTATGGAGACAAATGATCAGCTGAGAGGACCCCTAACTGGAGCAGCCATAAGAAGATGATTGAGGTTTTCTTCCAGGAGAAACAAAAGGACATGAAGATTGCCTTAACGTCAACCCTCATATACACTTCTTCAGACTGTTGGTATTAATTTTAAAGCATATCATTTTCTATAATATCTTTGTATGCTCTGAAATTCTGATTTGCCTTCAGTAAGGGGCACAAACATGTTTCAGAATGACAAAATCCCCTAAGCACAATGAGAAGGACATAAAAACCTATTTTGCCAAGGTTGGTTTAAAAACATTTATTTGGCACAAGCCATAACCTCCCCAGAAAACTCGTTTGGGAAGAACTGGAATGCCAACCCCACACCATGCCTTCTTATGCAACACCAATAGCTGATCCCAAAAAAATTGCTGAATAAGTTCAGGTTCCAACAGCCTCATTCCGAAATTTTGGGAAAAACTGTCTAGAAACATGGAGGTTGCTGTAACGACACTCGGGAAAAAAACCCTGTATTATTCATATGCCTAAGGAATATGATGTTCAACAGGCACATATAGGTTTTATGTTCTGTGTCCAAATACTTTTGGTATAGTGTATGTAATGAGGCAATTTTAATCTTTGTGCATAGTGTTTTATTGCAAATAGTGTTTTAGACTAAACAAGACGGTCACTAGGTGAAAGCCATCTCTCTCTCTCTCTCTCTCTCTCTCTCTCTCTCTCTCTCTCTCTCTCTCTCTCAATCATTGATAAGCATCACAAAGCTTTAAATTCATGAGTAATATCTGACACCCGTGATTATCCCTTTGGACCTGCTCCTCCTCCTCATCTTCACCCCCTTACCCCTACACACATGCCCTATACTCCCTCCTTCATCCCACCCCTTTCCCGAATGCCCCCCACCATCTTGGCCAAGATTGTGCTTAATTAATACAATCCAGGAGGCTGGAAACGGGAACACAGGCAACTCTCAGGCCCTGGCCTCCCGATGCTTGGCTCTCTTGGTAATGAGAGAGTGATGCATCGTGGGTCGCCGGCCTGAGGGGAAGAGGTCAGTGGGAATGAATTTGCAAGTCTCTCAATGAGGGGCAGTTCCATGCTGAGAGGAGCTGGCCTGCATTCGCACACCTGGTCATTAACATTGCTAATTAGCAGCCATTAATCAGGGCCAGACTCTTTTCTCTTTTCTCTTTCTCTCTCTCTCTCTCTCTCTCTCTCTCTCTCTCTCTGTCTCTTGCTGAGTGTGTGTATGTGTGTGTGGTGTGTGTTAGCATGGAGGCCCCTGAATAAGAAGAATGTTCCTGCTTACCTCCAGAAGAGTCAGGATAAAAGGGGTTCCCATCAGTTTGAGATGAGCAGGATTAAGCATAAGGTTTCATGGTGACGAGCTCCAAACCAAGGTAAAATTAATTACCAGTAATTAATTGCACCGCTCTCATCTTAAAGCATGGAACAAATCATTAATCCTCCATCTTTGCTCACTGCCCTCGCCATCTTTAAGGTGATGATAATTTGTGTAATAACGATGAAGATAATGACAATAATTTTCAGTCCCGGATTTTGCCTGGATTGAGCCTGGAGGTATCAAACATCAACATTTTTAGCAGCATTTTGAGTTCTATTACTATAATTATTGAAAAGAATCCACAATTAAGAGCTTTTTTGCCCTCGTTTAGAATGATGATTATTGCTACCGTGATGCTTTTTTTAATCAACAGGTTGTGGATGTAAAACAGTGCGGATTCTCTTGAGGTTTCATTAAATAATTTTAGTTTTGCATTGCACAAAGATTCTGTCTGATTGCTAATCGAGTGATAACAAAAATATCTAAGCTGTGCTAAGAAATAGGCATGTGCATCTCCATACCTGAGGTCGATGCGATACGCATCTCGATGCATATCCAACTATACGATACAATAAAGATACAAATAAAGGAGCTACCAATGCAAAACAATTTGCCCTATAACGCAGTGAGATCCGATTTCAAATAGATTCAACCCAATGCGATTAAATGCGATACAATGCAATGAAAAAATATGATGCTATACGATTAAATATGGTACAGATACTTTACTTTTACAGACAGCAAATCACAAATGTAATTACGTGCCTTCTGAATTGTAATGCATGGAACTTTTACAAACAGGCCTTTGTAGTTCAACAAAAAAACAAAACACAAAAATAACATAAATCTTTTCCTGTTCTGTCTCAAGAAAGATGCAGCTCTACCTCTGCCATGTTAATGAAGAGATTTTTTATTTTTTATTTTTTTTTAAATTGAATTGGTGGTTTTTGTTAAATGTGAGCCAAAATTATCACAATTGACTCAAAATACTTTAGTCTTTTTGCAATTAATGTATTTAATACACGTGTTTAAAGATTTAAGTTGAATTACTGAAATAAATGAACTTTTCCATGACATTCTAATTTATTGAGATGCACCTGTATATTCTATGTGATTCTCAGGACATGCCTCGTCTTTGTGGTGTTGTCATATCATCATATTAATGTAGAAGCAGTGGCGCTGAGAGAACACACTTGAGAAACAGTTTAGTGAAGAGAACTCAATGTACATTTAAAAAATTTTGTCATAATTTATTGTTCACTTTCTACATAATAAAACTATAGCACAACTACTTATAATTATATATAAATAAATTGTTTTATTTACTAATGAATATATGAATAAAAACAATGCTAAGCGATACAAATGGCAACTTTTTTAAAACTAAAGCATTCCATTGCTAACTTTAATGCTGATGCACCGATGCGAATTAGTGAATATTTTCTCTTCTAAGAAATTATCTTACGATCCTAATGTTTTGTGTATTGTTGCACCTCCAATCTTTGGTACACATCTTTGGGCAGTCAAACAGCCACTAACTATAAAAACGTTGGTAGGTATAGGCCACGTTTAATGGTAAAATATATCAGTCACCACCCAATTGGCTAGCTATGTATGAGTAAGAAGTCTATGTAGCAAACCATAACCCAAAGTAAAATAATAAACAAATCTAAAACTCTAAAACTCCAAACTTTTTATTTTGAGTTTTACCACTACATAAGAACCAGGAAATGTGTGTGACTCGGTTGAAATGCTAGTCAAGCAAACACTTCCTGTGTAAAGGTATAAGAGGCTTAGAGAGTTAGCTAGCTATTTATTTACACATGCTATGCTCCACCACTGACAACCTGTTGATGTAATATTTAACATCAGTAAAAAAAAACTAGTAAGCTATTCTAAAATGCTCTTTAAACCAGTTTTTACATTTTTTTTTCACCCACTACAGACGGCTATTATGGATGATAAACACATCATCCACCCTAAACAGTTCCCTCTGTGTCTGAAACTGAAGGAATGTGTCTGAATTTAAGAACCTGAACATCGAACCCCCTGGGAGGACGATGCGGCTCACTGATGCAGCTCTAATTAGCATTTCGCTTGTCTGTCTCCGAGTTCCATCCATCATGAGAAACATGTGAGGAACGAGCTCCATTTGAATGTTGCTGCACTCTCGGCCATTTGGTGTCATGATTAAAGTGGCCTCTTGTTTTGCTATGGAGAAAAAATCTCAGAAATCGTGTGGAGAAAAAAAAGGCGTTTTTCTGTTACTGTTAATGGGAGAAGTAACAGAATTATGGATTTCCAGTATTATAATCAACATATACAACATCATAACCTAAAATACTTTCCAATATAGCACTGTTTAATGTATGTGATCAGCTATTAAGTGTAGATTTTCAGAATTAATGCCATCACTAACTTTGACATCACAATATGTAAGAGAACTACCACACAGAAGTATTGACATCACTAACTGTAACAAAACTACTACACAAAAGTAATCACATTACTAAGTGTAACAGAAGTACTACACACAAATAATGACATCACAAATTGTACTAAAACTACTTCACACAAGTAATGATGTCCTACATTGTGACAATACTACTACAGAGAGCTAATGATGTTACAAATTGTAACAGAGCCCCTTCACAGAACTAATGATGTCATTAGTAGATGCCTACAGAACACTAAAGTTGACCTTGATTACCAAATGAGAGATAGATAGATAGATAGATAGATAGATAGATAGATAGATAGATAGATAGATAGATAGATAGATAGATAGAGGGAGAGAGAGAGAGAGAGAGAGAGAGAGAGTGAGAGTGAGAGAGAGAGAGAAAGAGAAAGAGATATTACTTTCCCTATCTATATATTTGTTGTCTTCTTAAGGGACATACTGGACAGAGAGATATTGACAAAGGGGCAGACAATAAAATAATGGAAAAAACACACACACACACACACACACACACACACACACACACACACCTTTAACAGAACATTCTCTATAGGTAATTTTACTGTGTAACCCTGAACAAACCCTTCACTATAATTGAAACTATCTAAAAACGAGAATGTAAATGTTTAATGATGATCAGTAATGGTAAATTATAAGATATATGATGTGTAATACACACACACACACACACACACACACACACACACACACACACACACACACACACACACACACACTTAACACTGCAGCTGCCTTCTGCTCATCGAGACTAAACAATTACTCTCCCTTAAGCACTTCACATAATCCTCTCAGGAGACCCACACTGTAATTGCCAAGCTATAGGCTGTGGCAAGACCCCTGTCCACACACACACACACACACACACACACACACACACACACAGAAACACACACACTGCTTCCCGCCATACAAACACAATAGTGATGTCCTCGGCAAACACACAGTGCTGTTTTAATTAGTTGCGTGAAGTGGGACAGCAGTGCATCAGTACAAGCACTGTTGACTCTAACTGTGTGTGTGTCTGTGTGTGTGTGTGTGTGTGTGTGTGTGTGTGTGTGTGTGTGTGTGTGTGTGTGTGTGTGTGTAGATTACACATCATATAGCTCATAATTTCCCATTACTGGTCATCATTAAACATTTATCAGTCTTGTTTTTAGATATTTTCAATGATAGTGAAGTGTTTGTTCAGGGTTACACAGTAAAATGACCTATAAAGCATGTTGTGTTAAAGGTGTGTTCAATGCACGTGTTCAGTACACACACCCCACCTTTACACATGCACTATAAAAGGCATTGTAAAACTTGCTTATTGACTCTGTGTTTCTATTTTATAACATTGTTTTTTCTTATCTGTGTAAGTGTATATTTATGAAAATGAATGTTTGTGAGATTTTGCTGGAATTTTACTGGAAACTTACGTTTTGTAATAAACTATGTTGTTTATTTGTATTCATTATTATGGGTTTTATTAATTTGTACTTTTTGTGCTTAACATATAAAATGCAAATTATTATGTATTCTGTTTTGATTAATATTAAGTGCAGATATGAATATATAAAAAAAGTCATGAATTTAATTATCATTAATTTATTTGTCAAATTAATAAAAAAAATAATTAGTTATATTTACATTTGGTATGTTTATAATTTAATGTGCATAATATATGCAATATCTATAATATTAAACTCGAATTACTTGTATTCATATAGTTTTTTACTTTCATTGTAAGTACACAATGATTCAATTTTATTCTTATTTTATGTTTATATATAATATATTGGTATATAATATATAATATATTGACATTATTATATGTTAAAATTATAATATTTTGAAATGTCTTTTTCTGAGAGTTAAAAAAATGAGAGTTCTGCATTCATTAAAAAATTACAGAAGTCCAATCTTAAAAGCACCATAAAAATGGGTGCCACCCTTAAAAAATGGCACTCTTTCATGCAGACATTACAAAGCAGGGAAGTAGAGGCTATGTGGGGTGTAAGGGTAAAGAAAGCAGATTTAGGAAGTTTAGTACACTTAATACACTTACACACTTCCATGTGATGATGTCATCATCCTCAAAGACCCCACTAATGAGCTTAGACCCTGACCAGCAGCACAAAAAAAGAAAAAATTTGTCAACATAATTGCATTGGCATTCAGTAAAGTGGACTGGAGGCAAAGTTAAGGACAGGTGCTTAGAACAGCTTTAAAAAAATTATAAACCCCTACCACACAGGGTGCTCTGTTTTTACTTTAACTTCGAACCATTAAGACAAACCAGAAACAGGAAATTCGGGCATTATCGCAGGCTTAGCATCAAGCCTCGAAGGGGTCGTTCGTAGACGAGGGCCTTGTGTTTCTCTTCACGCCTAGTTAACACTCTTGCTTACTGCTTCACACCTAAAAAAAGCCCAAAGGGTCTGGCGAGAGTCTTTTAATTTAAAGTACAGTGTAGCAAAACTTGTTGTTGTGTTGTTTGATATGCTAAGCAGGAACATTATTACCAAAGGAAATACAACAGCATTAGCATAAAAAGCCACCACTTGCAAAAACCCTAAGGGTAAACAAATAAACGAGACGAGTAAATGAGCACCCCAGGGCAGAGCGTTCCTTTTCACAGGATGACGCTTACACACTCGCTACGAAACGTCTCAAATCAAATATGCGAGGTCAAATTATTTGATTAGCCACTCTCGAGGCACTTCAATCACACGTGGTTAATTATTTGGAAATAATTACCAGCTTTGGCAAATACCATTATTTCAATTAGCTGAGTAATTTATCAGAGTAATCTCTGAGTAAGCGGCAATTACTCGACTTTGGCAGTGGTGGAGGTCTTCAAGGATCAGGTGTGGAAACAAGGAAAAGTTTGAGTCAAACATATGCATGTGCACACACTTCTGAGGACTTGAACTCCAGCTGTGCATTCTTAAAATACACTCTTAAGCTTTTCTTAAAGATATATTATATAGACAAAGAGTATTTTTCAGTCATATGTGCCTCTTCCCCAAAATGTTACAACAAAGTTAGAGGCACATAATTGTACAAGATGTCTTTGAATGACATTTTTCCTACAATTGAACTAGACTTAAACCTGTTCCAGCATGAAACATGTGCACACAGCCAGTTTTGTAAAGATATGTTTTACATATGTTGGAGTGGAAAATCATGAGTGACCTGTTATAGCGATCTGACCTCATCCCTATTGAACACCTTTGTCATGAATTGGAATGCTGACTGCACCAGAGGCCTCATCACCTCACCTAAATCAGTACCTGACTTTGCTAACACCCTAGTTATTGAATGCACAATGAAACACAAATATCCACAAACACATTCCGAAATAAGGTGGAGCATCTTTCCAGAATATTGGAGGTTATTATAACAGCAAATGGAAACTTAATGTGGATTAAAATGTTAAAAAAGCACAAACAAATCCTATGATCATGTGTCCACAAACGTTTGTCCTTATTGTGTACATCACAGAATCACCCCTGAAACATGATTTTTTTCATAAGCTTTCAATCATAAGCTTTGTACAAATATTTTATAACACACGTTCCACACTTTCACTAAACTATTAAGTATCCAATGCATTCTTATTACCTGTATAGTTCACTTACGTTTCATATGTTAACAGTGGCAGGAGCCATGAGCCAATCACGACAGAGTATGCAAATTATATGCAAATGAGTGAAGTCATATAAAGTTCATGTAAAGTTAATATGAAGTTCTTAGTGCACCAGCCACAATAAAAAATAAAGTCTTGTTATTCTAGGCTTTTTAAAAAATATTTAAACTATTTATTTATAACACATTTTAGTGTTCATATATCTAAAATAAAACATGCATCATTAAAAATAGTAAAGAAATAGTAAAATATTATATTATAATATTTACTGTACAGGTTTTTAATTTGATGTCTATTAATAAATAAAACTAAATTAAAAATAATTGTTGTTGTTGTTGTTGTTGTTCTATTTTTTTTTTAGGTGAGAAATGTTCTATTCTACATGTGTAGATTTTTCATTAAAGGTAAATAAAGAACAATAATTCCCAAAACCATTATTAGGAGTTGAAAAGTGAATGCACTAATAAATAAACAAATCAACAAACAAATACAATAATAATAATAATTATTATTATTATTATTATTATTATTTTATTATTATTATTATTATTATTATTATTATTATTATTATTATGATTACACAACTCTATACCATATAGACCATATAAAATATGATATAATAACAATGCTAGTAAAAATCATGAAACAATTAATAATGATATAACTAGTAATAACACAAATATTTTTGTGTTATTATAACACAAAATATTCTTACACCTTTTATATGTGTACTGTATCTGTATTCTTTATGAAAACAACATCTGGAATTTTCTGTTTCTTGTCTCCTGGTGAAATGTTTTCTTGTTTTTCAGTAGACCAAACTCATTCATTCTTCTTCTTTTGCATTTTATAAGCAGTACACCACACCTGATAACACACAATTACGGTGTTCAGTTTCATTTCAGTAGCGTGTGCATCCGACGTTAAAAGGAAAAATCCAACACCTGGTGTTAAAATGACCTCTGTTTTTTTGTGATCATTGATTATGATTTTAAGAGGGTCAATAGAATTTAGATTAAAGGTAAATGTAAAATAACCACCTCTACGCCAACCTTGTGATTATGCTTTAAATAAAAAAATCTGATGATAACAATGTGACTAATAACACAGGTCAGCGATCTTCAGAACTTTTATATGCTTGAGTTTGCCAAGTATACAATTTAAGTGTCCTTTCCCTGTATTACACGTTGGGAAAAAAAGAAAAGGATTGAGTCAATTGCACTTGTTCAACAGACCAGCGAATTCGTCTGGCCCCTCTTTCATCTTCCTGACACTTTATAATCACAAGATTTATAGAGCACTTCACCTGTAATACACCTTATAATACACAACAATTACAATTTCCAGTTTGATCTCTATCGCGTGCATGGTAGAAATTAGGAAGGGGGGAGGTGGGATAACATGTAATAATCAGACCTGTTATTCTATAGATTCAGGCTGTTTTTGTACCCTTGAAGTTTTTGAGCCTGAGGATTTATAAGATGGTTCAGCTGTACAATATATCTATAACACAGCACATTAATCATTTTCACTTTATTGCCTGTGTGTTGGAAAATAAGGGGCCAAATTGACACCTACTGCAGTCGACCTGTTGATTCAGACCTAATCCCTAAATACACACACACATACACACACACACACACACACACACACACACACACACACACACACACACACACACACATACACACACACTGAGAGAGAGAGTGAGAGAAAGAAAGGTTTGAAGGTAAAGATCAAAGCTCAAACAGCTGATTTTTTTTTCATGGGGCCTGAGGGCGCAGCTTTCCAGCATTGAGCCACCGTTTTGTTTACGAACGCACCTGAACGGACGGCAGCTCCAGGTGAGCAAACGCAGGTTTCGCCGTCCCGCTTTCATCCTACCAAAAGCAAACAACCGCTTCGAAATTCAAACCACGCCAGCCAACCACACACACGAATGCACAACAAAAAGAAAAAGAAAGAAAGAAAAAGAAAAAAAAAAAACACATCGGGGCCGTGCTCACCTCAACACCGGGCCCCTGAGACCTTTAGGATGTCTGAGAACTTCTCGTGCACGGTTAAAATGACGTTTAGAGGATCAGACGCACCCTTCAACAATAAAAGATTATTAATCCGTCCTTTGATTGTGTTTTTTTTTTGTTTTTTGGAGTGCATGTGGGTTTAGATTTCAGACCAGCCAAGAAAGGAAGTACAGTGTGCTCATGTAAGTTTTTTCTTTTTTTACAATAGAATACAATAAGAGTAACCTTAGGGGTTACAAGGTTGTGTTGACTTTTCTAGTGTTACACTGAAACTATACAAAATTAGTGTATGCTTCATTGAAATATAATAATAACAACAATAATAATAATATTAATTTAGCATTAATCCTGAAGTCTCATAAAATATATGTTAAAATATATTAAAATAGAAAACTGTTACACATTTAAATAGACATTAAACCTCAGCAGACTACATTAAAGATTTATTAATAATTATAACCTTTATTTATTATTATGAAAATATGCATATATCAGCAATATGACATTAAAGTAAATGATGTATTCAAAAGTGGTAAAAAATATTTTATGGTCAAACCATCTATAAAGAGTGGTGATTTCTGCAGTCTGATTGGTCAGAAAGTGTTGATTAGTTTTCTATAGCAGTAGAATTGAAAGCAGCAAGGCTTAGATTAGATTAAATAGATAGATAGATAGATAGATAGATAGATAGATAGATAGATAGATAGATAGATAGATAGATAGATAGACAGACAGACAGACAGACAGACAGACAGACAGACAGACAGACAGACAGACAAGCAGACAGACATATTGTCATTGAATAGTATGGGTACACAGCAATGAAATACAGTTTACCATCTACCAGAAGTGCAAATAGAAGCATTGTGCAAGTGCAGATAATATGTAAATATAGGTACAGCAAATAAATATAAAGGCCCTGACAGTGAAATTTTGCAGAAGCTGTTGAGCAAGTACAACAAATAAATATAAAGGGGAATTGGCAGTGTAAAAATGTGCACAAGCTTTAGAGCAAGTACACAAAGAATATATTTAAAATTCCCATTGTAAATAATATTACAATTACGTATATCACAATATTACAATAAAAAATAAGATTACAATTTTATAAAAACAGCTAATTTACAGGAACTTGTATGGCAGATACATAATAGGAAAAATGAGCATTAATGTAAGATTCTTTGGAGTAAGGAGATGTTTATTTAGCATGAATGGAAGGAAGCCCAAATGTCAAGCAATAAATATTAATTGATCCTATAAGGTGTATATGAAAATTAAATATAATGATAACATGAGAAAACATACAATGTCAGGCATACAATTCTTTGGGCCATCTTGTTTAAAAATAAAAATCATTTCAGAATGGGTAAGAGAAACTAAATTTTGTCCCGCCACCCCATCATCACTTAGGGTTTTACTAAGACCAGGGTTACAGTGTAAAATGATTGAAGCAGGTTGTAAGGGCTACACACTATTGAATGTGGCAGCTTTTCAGCTGGAGGTTGTTAAGGTCACAGCACACCCGTTTCTTAGACGAGGTGTTCACAAAACGGAGTGTCAGCTTCACTTAAATACTCAGTTGTTTCTGACTGCTAACCGTCACCGGTAATTAAGAAGGAATGCAGAGTAAAACACAGACACACACATTCACACAAGCACTACTGTACACCATCATCACATCACAGTCTCTCATATAATCAGCTTACAAAACAGTCTATTTTTTAGTTTTTCAAATATGCATTTGGTTTTTGATTTAATGATGTACATAAAATAAACACCAGCGTATTTTCTGCAGGAATCTTGATCAGAAGACAGAAATAATTTCAAAAGACTCAAAAGGTTCAAGTTCAAGTTACCTTTTACCTGCAAGTTCATTTTCATTTTGTGTAATCATATCCAAATATAGTGATTAGGTGCAAACTGCTAACACTGATAACATCCTTCATTTTTATCAGTCCCAGGGTGGTACATAAATGCTGTAATATACCACTAGAAAATATTATTATTGGAACTAATTCAGACCAGGAAATCCTCTGTTGTAGTATTTTTGTGTGGAACTTAAAGAGGTTTCCTTAAGAATCACTTTGGATGCTTGATTTGGCCTTGTCTTATCTTTCATATACATTTTATTTATTTGATTGTTTATCAATTAACTAATCTAGCTATTTACAACATCTTTTGGTTGTTAAAAAAATTATTATGCACTCACATTTTTATGTATACGGAATACTGCAATCTAGCATTATCTAGTATACACAGTATTATTATTTTATATATAAAATAATTAGACTTTAAATGGAAAAAGACTTATACTACATTGTCACAGCAGCAGAAAGACATTATATGTTTAGTTCATGGTACTTTTACCACAAATTATAAAAGAGCAGACTTTTTTAAAAGTAAAACATGAATAATGGTTATTTCCTGAGCTTGAGTGAGTGAACAAGTGAGCGTGTAATATTACTATAAGGTCTACTCTGATAACAAACACTGTTTACCAGAATGCAAAGGGGATACAGTCATGGCTGTCCTGGACTACAATGGCCATAGCTAACAAACCTTGATAGGTTCACAATCACTAAACTTCTGACTACATTTACTTATTTCCAATAACATGCACACCCATTATAAACAGACTTTGAACACTGCCTTATCACAAAGTAATACTCAGTTTGTATCCACTGAAACTAAACAATTCTATAATTCTATGAATGTTAATTTTTACTATAAGGGATAGTCAGGTAGTGGATGACATGACTAGCCCTTAAAGACCACCTATTATCAGGGACTTACCCAATAAATGTCATCATCAGAAAGCACAACCCCAAAACAAGAAAGGTCCTCTTTATTTGTTATCTGAACAACCACTTACTCTCAGAGTCAACTTATAGCACTCAGATGTTGTCTCTTTGTCGGCATCACTAACTGACATTGGGTCAGATGGTAATTGATGAATTAATAGAAGACCCCCTACTCTGGGGAGGCATGCTCAAAATGTTGATCACTGCGTATAAATTGATGATATCACTTTATATATATATATAATGATTGGGAATCAAACTAGCTCTTGAGGAGTGGCAGTAATGGCTTGATGGGGACGCTCATCCATTTACCATGTTTTCTGACCAAAAAATCTCTAACATCTCAAGATAGCTAAGCATATATATCATCTCCAGACCTGATCTGGTCCCTCTTTGCCTGATTTAATTTGACCATTTCCTATCCTGCACTAGCCACCCAGGTATGAAGCGTACTTAAAATCTACAACAGGATGAATATTGGGCACCAACATGTTCCACAAAGTACTCTGAATGTACTGCATGCACTCAAGCTAAGGTTCTTCAAAACCTGCCAGCTGGAAAATTCATGCCTTTGCACATATGACTTTGACCTGAGACCCTGTGAACCTTTTGTGTCAAAAAACATGAACACTGGATCCAGTTCAAGTCATGGGCAGAATATGGCCAAATCGTTTTTGACACCCTGCACTGTTTCAGATTGGGTCCAGCAAAGTAATCGGGTGTGGGAAAGCACTCATCCAGGTGGTCAAACCAATAAGTAGAACAATGACCAGCATTGACCATCCATTGAGGGGAGATGCCTTGCTACCAGCCAGTTTTGCTTGATTCGTTAAAATCTCCAAAGTTATAAGAAACTCAGGCACATATACACTGGCCGTCAAGCATATCAGTATCAATGAAGTTACCTATAAGTGACCATGACCTACCACTACATTTCTGTAAAGCCACAGATCTTCTACTAAACACTCCACCACTCACCCTTGACTTCGTAGGTCAACCTGCATAAATGTTAAACGTGAAACCCACAACACAAACATGGCCAACTAGAGTACCTCACTAAATATAAAGGGTATGGTCCAGAGGAATAGTGCTGGATTCCAGCTCCTCGACCCCAGCCTGTGCCAAAATTCTTGTGCCAGACACCCTGAACACCCTTGGCCCTGTCTGAAAGGGAGGCCTAAAAATACCATGCTTTCCCAGAACACACCACAGCTTTAGACTCCACTTCCCATATCTCATGAACTCTTGACATGTTCACACTTACCAGACTCTAGAATCACTGGGAATTTTCTTTTCCCCAGTTTGCATGTTATTAACTATAACACACCTTTAATTTAGTAAATGCAATTTTGGATGTAACACTTTTAACTGGTTTTCAACTGGATTTGACCAGTTAATGCTGCCTGCTGATTGCCCTACTTTTGCCAGTTCTTTGTTTGCAACATTGCTTGATTTAGATTTGTCTGCCAGGGTTTTAATACAAAAAAAAAGCTGCATTTTTGTACCTATTTCAGCCAAATTTGCTTGAGAGAACAAGTGTATTTCAGGTTGAAAAATGGCTGAAAAAGCATATAAATATGAGTTCCTTTTTCTTCATATTATTATTATTATTATTATTATTTACATATCTTGTTTACTTTTTAGTACTGCACTGTGAGACATTGCCGGTTTACTAAAACTCTCTAACCCCTGACTCTACTTCCCAGCATTCCTTGCTTCTTCACCTGGCCCAAAAATGGAGATCATGATTAATGTACAGGGCTCCCACGAGGTCTCGCTCCTCGGCCTCGTCCCGAATCACAGAAAGAATCAGATTGTGAGCCAGCAGCTCAGGATTTTCTGGCAGAGATTTTGACAGCTTGTTGAAGAAGATAAATGAAAATAACGCGAACAGCCAAAGGAGCTGAGCCAAGCGTTGGCAGCTTGCTGTTTAACTGTTCATCATCAGCACTATGACATCTGCATTTATTTCTTAATCCAACCACACACTTTTTAATCTTAATTTTTATATGTTACATGAGCATATTGTATAATCATTATACACCACTACAGCTGATCGAGATTTAATACTGCACATTAGCATTTACTATACTGCTCATTTCACTAACCACTAAGCAAAATGTCTTAACTATTACAATAATTTATAATAAAAAAGATTGGCATAATATTATTGTTCTCTAAATAATTTCAATCTTAATGGCATAATTTGCTGATAGATTAAAAAAAAACTTTACATTAGAAACACAGCTTGTTTTATAAAAACAAAAAAGAAGTAATATTACTTTTTCTTGTATAAACAGTACCAAACCCCATTAATATAAGCAAGATTTTGAAACATGTTTGAACCAAATCTATTTTTTATATTATTTGAATTTATAGTTTAAATGTTTTTAAAATTACATTCAGACACAAAAATTTATTAACATACACTATATGGACAAACGTTTTTGGGCACATGACAATAACATTTATATGTGCATTTTAGTCCGATCTCCTGTTATGATAATCTCCACTCTTTTGAGAAGATGTTCCACTAGATTTGGAGGTGCTTGTGGAAATGTCTGCTCATTCAGCCACAAGGGTTAGTAAAGTCAGGTACTAATGTAGGTGAGGTTAGGAGGTCTGGGGTGCAGTCAGTGTTACAATTCATCCCAAAGGTGTTCAGTAGGGTTGAGATCAACATTTTTAATCAGGCCACTCAAGATCTTCCACTCCAACATTTGTAGACCACATCTTTGTTATGGTTTTATACATAAGGGTATTGTCATGTTGGAAAATGTTGGGGTTTTCCAATTCAAGTAAAGGGAAAATTTTATCCAAACACATTGTAAGTCAGGTGTCTCAATACTTCCAAATAGTGTATTATTATTATTATAATTATTATTAACATGGATTTTTTAAATTTGCATTCTTTATTTGGTAGATAAGTCCTTTTAACCTTACATTTGAAGGTTCCAGGGGGCTTTCTAATGTGGCAGTTATATAAACCACATCCTGCAATGCTTTAATGCAGCTGTATAGTGCATGCTTTAACTGTGTTCCTTTATGTGCTGCGTTGTTATACATTTACAGAATGTTTGTCTCTGAGCTCTCGTTATAGCACAACAGCGTGTTTTCCTCCAGCTGTGTTTATTACTCCGTCTCAAACACTCCCAAATTTTAAGTCTAATTAGTGAAGGTCAGGCTTGAGAAATGTTTCAAATGCTGAAATGCATAGAATTTTAGCAAGACTTTGTGATAGCAGTAACTAAAGGGTTTGTGTTGGTAGTATTTGTGTGGGCTACATGTCTATTTCCAAGGAAAAACTATTTAAATACAAGTGGCTAATATCAGACTTTAACTAAATGTAAGTGGCTAGTTAGCTGATTTAGCTAGCATGCTAATTTCTTTCTTTCGGCTTCTCTCATTAGGGGTCGCCACAGCAGATCATCCGCATGTTTGATTTAGCACATGTTTTTACGCTGGATGCCCTTCCTAATGCAACCCTCCCCATTTATCCAGCCTTGGGACTGGTACTAAGAGTGGCTGGGGTTGATTAGCATGCTAATTCTATTATTTCACTATAAAAACTAGCCTCATTGCAGCAAAAGCTAGCTCGCATTTAGCTTCTAGCAAACCCTTGCTCTTCTTCTGAGTCCAGAATGTTGACAAATGCGTATTCAAATAAGATCAACTGTATTACATTAAATTCTGTTAGACCAAATATATGTTGAATTCTAATTGGTCAAGAAGGTATTCTTTTTTATTATTTTTTTTATAACAGCAGCACTGATAGTTAGGCATATAAACAGTTCATTGATATGGACAAAAAGTTGAGACTTTGTGACAAGTTGCACTGTTTTGTCTAAAAAATATTTGTGAGAGAGAGAAAGAAAGTGAGAGAGGCTGGTAAAAGAAAGACTGTTTATAGCTGCTATAACGTATAAGAGAAATAAAAAATAACACTGAAATGATCAGAGTGAATAGTGTGTAGTGAGTGATTTTCAGAAGTAAGGCCCTGATTGATCCAAGTTATTATGCATACAGGAAATTGTAGGAAATGTAATTTTCGGTGGATTCTTTTTTGATTTTACATTACCAGGTAAAGGGACAGGGCTGCCTCAGATTTCATCATCATCATCATGGCCCTATTGTTTTCCATAAACCCATTTACAAAAGGGTTAAAAAACACCGACTGTGGCAAAGGGAAAGTTTCCAACAGACAAATCTCTCAGACAGTGACATCAATAGAAAACAAACAAGCACTCAATAGCTGTGTGTAATGTCAGACTGTGCCGTAGACAAGCTTTTTATCCTCCCAGTACAAGAGGCACAAATCTCTTGACTTTCTCCGATTGGTGTGTTGAAACAGTAAGACACCCACTTCATGACTGAGAACATCCAAAGAGCAGAGGACCAATATTTACCTCGATGCGAAGTGTCTTCAAGTTCAAAGTGTGTTTGCGTATCAGGGGTTCTTCTTTTAGAGAGCTACAAGCAAAACACAAATGCAACACACACATAGTCCATCAATTGAACCTGAGGAGGAAGACTTTTGTTAAAACTATCAGAATTTCCGCTCCCGCTCAAGAGGGATTAACATCTCGTAAGCGAGTGATATCGCTGCGGCAAGCCAAAAGCAAACACATTCACACAAAGAATTTCCATAGACACAGCTGCGTGGCTTCCTTGGCTCGGCCACCGTAGTCACGCAGGTCCAAAAAAAACCCACAAGGCTGATTGTCATGATACACCTGTATGGAACTTGTGATCTTCACCCAATCCTCATATGCACACACACACACACACACACACACACATACACATATCTCCTGAGGGCTCATAGGAGGCTTAAAAAAACAGGCCTCAACTGAACCCTCTGAAACTGAAAATTGCAGCCACATACACACACAGACACACACACTCATATAAATACAGTGCAGTCAGGGCATTTTCTCAGCAGTAGGTCTGTATTTTTGCAACGGACAGGCAGCACAAACAGCCCGAAGGCAACACAGAGATCAATTTAGGCTTGAAAAAAAAAACAGTCTTTCATGCAATGATGGCTACTTATCCATTTATGTCGTGGCAGTCTGACGCTATTGATCTCCTCCCGAGCCGTCATTTCACAAACTACACAACCTCCCTGCGCTCTTCAAACAGCTCCTCATGGTCTGACACAAAAAAGACGAGCCGAATTTACCTGCCAGCTTTGTTGGTTTGCTGCATTTACGTAAATATAAAGTACACAAAAGAAGAAGCAACCTTTGTGTCCCAAACGTCATGGTTCAGGCTCCTTGAATCTTGTAGTGTATACCCTAATATTTCACACACATCTGCCTCACACACATCAAATGTGTCAGTAAATATTTGTAGATTTTTATCAACAATTTACCAGCAATCAAGTTTTTAAATATACAAATAAGAAAGACAGAGAAAAGCATACTGCATATAATATTTTAGACTTTTGACAAAAAACAGGCAGAAATACATATAAACTGATACTAACTGTACCTGTAAGTCGAGGATTAGGTTTGAATTAATACAACAGCTATAAAAAACAGTAATAAAGCAAACATAGTGGTAAATATTAGTGATCTTTGATATCAAATGATATCGAAACCCAGATTATATTTTGTCTGTTCAAAATGTACTAGGCTTTACTGAAGTGCCTTAAAAATAGCCTTCATTATTAATTTACTAAAGTATAAATATAATACAAATCACTAAAAAGAAAATCCAGTTTCCACCAAAAACCACTTCTCTTAATTGGTATAGGATCAGGACAAATTCTTAATTTTGAATATAATATAGAATAATATCGGAGCCACCATTTTTAGATGATATCAGCCCAATACTGAAAATGCACATCGCTGTCATATTCCATATATGTACACAATTGATGTCCTTTAATTTTGACAGTATACTGAATGTTTTTATTTACCAAAAACACTGTGTAATTGAATAGATTCCATGATTGTAGAAAATGCATGTACATACATTCAGTTTGGGGGGATAATAATCTTTAACATAATGCTTATTAGACTTACTGTATCCATAAACTGCACTGATCATATTTTATAGTATTCTAAAATTATTAAGCTTTCAGGTAACTATATTTTTCCCTCAGGCTGTGAATGGTGGATGCACAGTGCCACCTGTTGATCAAATACAGAACTGCAGCACAGTCCCTCAACACTCACATAACTAGTCTCAAGATTGCATTTATACCTTTGAGTTTATACGTCACAAATATATTTAATATTGTCGGAATCCAACAACATCTACATAAAATACAAGTGTTCTTTGATGGAACCTTAGGTGGAAAGGTTTTCAGCTGTCTTTTGAATTTTTTTAGTGGACTACTTTAAACATGACCGTTATGTGCATTTTTTAGTTTGTTCTTTATTAAATATGTTTAAGTTTATAAATGTATACTATAGTAATGTAAATACCCAGATATAGCAACCCGTTCTATTGAAATATTAGGAGTAATTACTTTACTAGCTGTAATCTTTAAGCATCCTTCAAAAAAAAAATAGTAATAAACACACAAATCAAGTCAAGTTTATTTCTATAGTGTTTTTCACAACAGACATTGTCTCAAAGTAGCTTTACAGAAATTTATTTAAACAATTAATGTGAACAATGTGTATTTATCCCTGATGAGCAGGCCATGGCGACTAAAATAAATACTTGGTTCTACTGGAACAGTTTCTAATACGGACAACTACAGAATCAATGGGGGTATAAATCAAATTTGTGCTATTTCATATTTAAATGTTCAACAAAACTTTTTTTGTGTCAAAAATACAAATATGTCAAGGTTAAAATTGGCTCTAATTTCTAAATACTTAATTTATTAAAATAGGTTTTGTTATTAGAATATTTTTATGTAATTCCTAATTTCTATAAAACAAGCCCTGAAAATAAAAAAACAATGTATTGTTCTCTGATCTTCATTTGATGAACTATAGAGGATATTTGACTCACTCATTCTTCACTCACTCACACAAAGTTTATTTTCCTGTTTTTATTTTATAACACAATTATATTATAAATCACAAGTTACTTTTACACACATACATTGGCAGGCTGTAAAAAAAAAAAAAAAAAAAGCATTTGTTTCTTCATTTATCTTTTTACACATATCTGAGATCAATCCATTTTTTTTTATTTCTTTCTTGCTCCCAGGCTCTTTTTTGATTTCCTTCTTTTTCCCTTTGATTTCATTATTAGATACACTATTTTGCTAATGTTGTTCGACTTTAGAATACACTGCCGGTGTGAGCTGCATTGTCAGCAAATGTGTTGAAACTTGGCAGGATCTTAAAGCGCTTGATTCTCCACCTACTTTTTTTCCTGTGTTTATGTATGTTTTAGTTCATCTTTCCTTTTTTCTTTCTTCCTTTCTTTGCGTGTCTTGCCTCTCTCAGGTGCAGCTTAGTATAACAGGTGAATCATTAGTTTAGCATCTGGTTGAAGCCATGCACAGCATGTTGTATCCATCTCCCTTTGAACCTTTCTACATTGTATTTTGTTGAAACCTGGAGCTGAAAAGAAATTAATGGGATTTTATTTTGTGGACAATCTATGTAAAAAATAAAAGTGAAATAATTAAGGTGGATGTAAATCTGTATAGTGTGAACAATTATTTTACATTGAATAACCCTCACTAACAACTGACCATAATTATATTCCCTGCTCATATCTATGAGTACTGCACAGAACTCTCACTCATCACATTCTCTGTATATGTTACACACACTATTGCTTCTATATACTGTACAAAGTTTTATAGTAAACTCTCTCATCATACCTGGCACACAATACTGTCATTTGCACTACCATGCACTCCCACACTTTATGTACATTACTGGTCTGTACCCCTATTTATTACCCACACTGTCTATACGGTCTCATATTGTCCGTATGTCTGTATTGTCTTGATAGTATGTTTTTGTCTTGTTGTGTCTGTTTTGTCATGTATAGGTTTTTTATTTATGTCTGTACTTTTGAGAGTAACAAACAGCTGGAACCAAATTCCTTGTGTGTGTCAACACACTTGGCCAATACACCTGATTCTGATTCTGATTCTGATAATGCATAGGTTTCACTCTGCAATTTTTAACATGATGCTACCACCACCATGCTTTACTTTATGCAATAGTTTGTGCACATAAGGACTAACATTATATTGACCAAAACTTCCCCAAACTGCAACCACACAGATGGATGCACACAATTGTATAGGATGGCTTCGGAGGCTGTAATATAAAATAATCACTTAATTTAAAATAGTTGACCCAAACCTGTTCCAGCATGGCAGTGAATATATCCAGGAAGATATAGTTTAAATGGGTCCAAGTGGAAGATCCTGAATGGCCTTCAATAGAGCTCTGACCTTAACCCTATTGAACACATTTGGAATGATTGCCTAGTGCACCCCATTAGTAAGGTTCTTGATCCATCTTGTTTAAAAATCTGATAATTAATCTCTCTCTCTCTCTCTCTCTCTCTCTCTCTCTCTCTTTTGTAGGAGCATTCAGACCCACCTCACTATTTTTACGGCACACAATGAGAAAAAAAATATTGATCATGTCACCAAAATAGATTGAAACTAAAATAACGAGTCTGGTTTTAAAATGTAAAAAGTAGAAAATACAGATATTTGTGTAAAAAAATTAATGAATGAAAGTAAAAAGTTATAAATAAATAGTCACGTAAAGTACTGATACCAGAAAGATCTACAGTAAAGAAGTATCTGTACTTGTTACTTCCGATCTCTGTGTATGATGCAACAAGCTTTTCACACCTGGATTGGGGGATTTTCTGCCATCCTTTCTTCCAAATCCTCTCAAGCTGGGTCAGGTTGAATAGGGACCGTCAGTGGGCATCCACTTTCAAGTCTCTCTGGAGTGATGTTCAATAGGGTTCAAGTCAGAGCTCTCACTGACCACTAAATGACTCCTGTGTTGTTTGGGCTTTGTTCTTTTGGAGGATTGTTGTTATGTAGGAAGGTGACAACAACAAGGTGGCCCAGACTGAGGTCCTGAGCACTGTGGAACAGGTTTCTATTGAGGTTACCGCTGTACTTTGCTCCATTCAGCTTTCCATCAACCCTGACCAGTCTCCCAGGCCCTGCTGCAGAAAAACACCCCACAGCATGATGCTGCCACAATCATGCTTCACTGTTAGAATGGTTTTGGGGAGGGGATCAGAGGTGCCTGATTTCCTCCAGACATAGCGTTTAGAATTGAGCCCAAACAGTTCAGTCTTGGTTTCATCAGAACAGAGAATCTTATTTTGCATAGTAAGGAAGGCTTCCTTACTATGCACTATACTACCACTCCGCCATAAAGCCCAGAGTAGTGGAGGGCTGCATTGATGGTTGTCGTTCTGGAACTTTGTCCCATCTCTACACAGGATGTCTGAATCAGGAGCTCAGTCAGAGTGATCATTGGGTTCTTGGGCACCGCTCTAAATAAGACCCTTCTACCCTGATGCTCAGTTTGGCCGGATGACCAGCTCTTGGAAAAGTCCTGGTCGTGCCACACATCTTACCTTTAATTAAAAAGCCCACTATGCTTTTGGGAATCTTCAGTGCAGCAGATTTTTTTGTAGCCTTCCCCAGATCTGTGCCTTGCAACAATCCTGTCTCTGAACTCTCGCAGTTCCTTTGACCTCATGGCTTGGATTTTGCTCTGAGATGCATTGCTAGCTTAATCTGAGCAACATTTCACGTGTTGTTGCAAAGGGTCTGAATACTTGTGTCACTTTTTCCTTTTCCATACATTTTCACACATTTCTAGAATTTTGTTTGTTTTACATTAAATTAATATGTTTTATGTTTTAATACTTCAATCAACATGGGTATAGACAACTATGAATGCTTATGCAAATGTGTTTATTATATTAGTAAAGAAATACTCAACATAAAGCATAAATCAAACAGTTTTGAAGGTCATAGAGGTTTTTTAAAGAACTTGTTCATGTCTATTAGACACATGAAAAAAAAAAAATAATAAGAATAACAGTAACACCAGGTTCTCATTACTTCTCTTCCTTTGCACTGAGCAATTTACTTACACAAGCCTGTTTACATTTTCAAATGAAAGGGTAGTTTTAAAAGAAAATACTCGTGTAAATGTTTTAAATTATGGTGTTTTTAATTATGTAAATCATCAAGACACCAAACTAAACCTTTGCTATTTTTCCACATGGATGGTTAAAATTGCCATGTGTGCATGAAGGCGCATTTTGGTGTTTGATTACCAAAGTAATCAAGTAATGTAAAACAAATGTTTAGTAATTAAAGTTTTTTCAGTGGAGTTTATTTGTTTATTTATTCTTAGTAAAGAAAGGCCGGCTTTGAATAAATGTGTGCTGTGTTGAAAGTTGTATTTTCACCTCTATTTTATATATAATATCAGTATATATAAAATCAGCCGTGCATTTGGTACCTGGGCCTTCAGTGTTGACTTACCCGACTTAATCCACCTCCTAATACCACCACTATCACATCACGATTATAGAAACCATTAATACAGTACAAAAACACAATATAACATGTGGCATTACAGAGAGAGAGGCATTTGACATATGGAAGGTGAATACCATTTAACCAAACCAAGAAACCCAATTAAGACTCCAAACCTCTACACTACAACCTTAACTGTGCCACATACATCATCTGGAGCAGTTCAGAATTAATATTTGTCTAATAACATGACAAAAAAATAATAATGTAAATAAAATATAACCTGCTCACAAGAGATGCAGACTCATTATTTGTACCGCTCGTCAGAGGCTGTAATCCAGTGGTACCGCTTGTATTCACTGGTAACCAAAGTGGAAGTGGTGAACAAACCCTTTCCTGGGCTGAGATAAACTAGCTAGTTTCGGGGTTGGCTGACCTCTCCTAGCTGTCTAGCTTTTCTTGAAAATGTATTTTTAAGTACAGTGGAACCCGGTTATGTCGATGTCCTGGGGGGTCGCCAAAAAGCATCGAGGTAACCGATGATCGAGATAAACGAAAATCTAAATGGCGGCAGTATATTAACGTGCTTGAAATTTATTTATGTACATGATGTGCGTTAATAAATGAGAATGTACATGCACGTGTTTTTAGAGGGTTTTTTACACAACAGCGTTGCTGTGATTTGTTTGATGAAGTCATGCTATAAAAATGTACATACGTTTGTCAACAACAAAAGGCATAAGTGCACCAACTAACAGCAGAGATTCACCAGTATACAATACAAACCACCGTCCATTCTTCATACAAACCTTTATTATATTCTCCAACATTATAAACACACAGATCACTCAAAAAATAAAAAAACAGCGGCTGCACAGTGCCGTCTCACATTTAGTCCACATGTGAAAAAAAAAGGAAAAATAAACAGAAACTAAGTTTCTGAAAACTTATGACCATCAGGCTGAAGTAATCCGCACAAACACACAAAGCAAAGTGTCCGAAAAAACTTACGTCCGCGATGCCGAGGGGTAGATAAGCCGAGAGAGAGAGAGAGAGAGAGAGAGAGAGAGAGAGAGAGAGAGAGAGAGAGAGAGAGAGAGGGGGAAATTCAAAATACCGCGAACGGCGGCACGGCGCAAAGCCGAAAAAAACCCCCGTAAGATCCAAAACCGAACCCGAAACCAAAAACGAGGGATAGAAAAGTCTCAAATGTAAACGGCCGAAGGGCGTGGCAGGTGCTTTCTCGGCCGCTTTCTCTGAAGCTCCCGGCTTCAACTCCTTACCGAGAGAGCCGTGCTCCTTATCCTGCTCACGCGCGCGCTCGGTAAGGAGTTAAAGCCGGGAGCACCGCACTCCCGTTCATCACATAACATTGAACAAAAAAATGCACATGTGCACTTACTAACAGCAGAGATTCACCAGTGTACAATACAAACACCTGTAATATCTGTAAGGTGTGATTTTTCCGCCACTTGCGCGAGTTCTTCTGCGGCTGCACAGCGCCGATCAACATAACTGACTTTAACATTTCTAATTCAACACCTCCTCCTCCTCCTCCCCCCCTTGTGGTCGGGATATTAGGGTTCTGCGACATAAAAAACATAACCGATTATCGACATAACCGATAAAAAATGCGTAGAAAAAGTGAGAATTTGGCGGTTCCACTTCAAAAACGTCGACTTAATAGGGTTGTCGAGGTAACCGAGGGCGAGATAACCGGGTTCCACTGTATATCCGCGACCAAATTCATTTCTCTTCCTCTGTAGGCATAAAAAAATTCTAACTCAGATGTATTTATGTGTGCAGAGCTACACACATGTTTTGCCAGTCGAACTTGGCTGTAACAGTTTCCCTCTGACCAACCAATCAGAGGACAGAAAAATGCTGACGTTATTCTTGGCCAGCTAGCTAGCCCTGTGAGGCAAATATGAAATCTGATTGGTTAAAGAAATAGAGCTATTTATTGAGGGGACAATGGTAAAAACACAAGTGATTACAACATGCAGTTTTTAAATGAAGGTTTTTATTATTGAGGGAAAACTAAATCCAAAACTACATGGTCCTGTGTGAAAAAAACCCTAAACCTAAAACCTGGTTGGGCCAGCCTTAGCAGCAACAACTGCAATCAAGTGTTTGTGATAACCTGCAATGATTCTGTTACAGCGCTGTGGAGTAATTTTGGTCCACTCATCTCTTGGAATTTAGCCACATTGGAGAGTTTTCAAACATCTCAATAGGATTCAGGTCAGGACTTTGACCAGGCCACTCCAAAGTCTTCATTTTGGTTTTCTTGCTGCGAAATAGCATGGATTTCAGAAATCCTCCTTAAAAAAACATTCAGCATTTTATTTTATTTTAACTCTAATTAGAATTTGTGGTTTACAGAGACAGGAAGCAGTTGATGGATGAGTGATGGCAAAACAAATGGGAAAGTTTATTTCATGCAAATCATGTCCCGCACTGAGACGACCACATACGGTAGTGAGACATAGTGGTAAGGGTTTCTTTTTTCTGTCCCTTATATTTGCCACAGTGCTAAATAATAATAATAAAAATAATAAAGGTTTTTCATTTTATAAAGTGCATTTATATTATACATAGATGTTTTATATCAGAGGAAAGTAAAATCCATAGTTCAGGAGCATAAGAAGAAAGCCTGATCACCCATTAATTGTAAAAGACAAAATAAATAAATAAATAAATCCAACAAGCCTAAATGAGAAGAGCAAAAGTTAGTTTTGGAGTTTAGACAAATCCTGGGAAATGTCCACATGTAGCTTTACTGTATATGTCAGTGTTAAAAATTGAAATATCTGAGAATATAAAATATAAATATAATATATCTGGAAAGACACCTAATATTTATTGTGACTGCAGTATGAAACAGACAGGGTCTCCGTGTTCTTTTTAAACCTGTGTTTTCATAGCTGTGGGGCAAAAACATAATTTCAACAACTTTCACTGTACTACAAACTGGATACATGTGATTACTGGGAAATAGCTTGTTAAATTCAATGTTTAAATGAACTTGCTATTTCTAATTCCATAAACAAAATCTGGCGATTGTAGCATCCGCTACACTGATTTAGCCTGCATTTTATAAAAAAGGCTGACATTTTGGCAGGTTATTAAAAGCCCTCGTTTTCTTGTCAGTCTTTTCATACAGGACTTGGATTGAGCTTGGTGGGTTTTGTAGGAAAAACGTTTGATCTGCACGAAGACAAATGTCAGCATTTTTGGGGGGTTTGGATGGGGTTAAGGTGTGGTTTGTACATTCATGAGTTTTGCAATTTTGCATTGTCGGTTCCTGATAACATACAAACTTCAAAACGGCCTTTGAAGAAACCAAAGTGTGAACCTGTTTTATTTGCCTAAAAAAAAAAAAAAAAAAAAAAAAAAAGAGATGTTGATCGCACAAACATTTCAATGGAAGTTGGTATATTAATATAAAGAATATAAAATATGAGACATTTTACCAATAATAATCATGAGATAGATAGATAGATAGATAGATAGATAGATAGATAGATAGATAGATAGATAGATAGATTGATTGATTGATTGATTGATTGGTTCAGTGGTTCAGTGGTTCAGTGGGTTAGTGGTTCAATGGTTCACTGGAACCTACTCCAACCACACACATACATATCCACACACCTGCTTCGCTCTGCTTTAAATGTTCACCAATTATCTGAACTTTCTACAAACCCAAAGCTTTATCGATTCCTGCAACTTCAGAGAGCACCGAACTTCAGAGCCTTTCATGTTGCTGTGCTGAAAAAACCTCTCCGGCTTACTTATTGTCTCGGCTTGTTTTCCAGCCTGGCCTCGAGCCAGAGAGATCGAGAGCAGTGTATGTGTGTGCTACATTTCTTGGAGTGGCTAATATCTTTCTCAGATTGCAGCGTCGTTGGAGGCCGCTATCTCTCTTCCTGTCTCTCTCTCTCTCTCTCTGAATCAGTGCAGGTGTGTTCAGACACACTCCGAGCGATTCCTCTCTGCCACCTAAGCAGAAAAAAAAATAACAAAATGTCTGTGGATTAAGATGCATGCAGGTACTAACAGCCCCTGGAAGTCATTTGGCGGGACATTTCGTGCTCTTTCAAGATGATTTCAGGACATGTTTCGGCAAACAAAAAGCATGGAAACATTACGCAAGGTGCTTTAACGTTTTAAGGAACAGATTTCGATTTCTAATAAACGAGTCAGACACAACAACACTGAGAAAAGATGGCACAAGGAAGCTCTTAGCTAAAAAACCTACAGTACAAACACATTTCACCAGCTTCAGACAGACAGATAAACTTACAAGGAGACAGACCGCAGGATAGATAGATGGTCAGAATAATTTGCAGTAAACTTTAAAGTATTAGCACCCTGGCCTGTGTGTGAACCACTTAGTCAAAGTTTGTAGCTCTTTAATTTAGTTGGGGGGAAAAAACACCTGTGTTCCTGAATTTTAAGTATTTTATTACTCGTGTCTTTCATTTTGTCACTGATCTGCAGTGAGACAAAGCATTTCAGAAGTACTCTTAAAGCAACTGATCATTTGTATACAATTTTGCTCAATTGGTCTCCTGGCCACAGATGGCTTCGGTGAGCTCAGAAACGGAACTTGCACTTTCCACATGATCACCTGTCGCACAGGACTAACAAATAGCTAGCAAAATATTGCATTTACCTATAGACTACACCTGCATTTGTCCCCTGGAACACCCTTATCTTCGACAACAGCATTTATGTTTTGTAATGCATGGATCTTCTCTGTCATCATCATCTTTCTAATCTTAAAGACTTAAACACAACCAGCACATGCTGTGGACTTTTCCTTTCATTTACAGCATGCATAATTAAAACTGGACCTTGTTATCCGCTCTGACAGTTAAAAGCATGTCCTCGACTTGGAGTGATTTACGGCCGTGAACTTGTTCGTGTTTATTGCCGAGGCTCAGGTTTGATTTTGGACAAAACTGTCATTAACAAGGAGAGTTCAGCTCCAGGTCTTAAGATAATATTGGCAACCACACCTCGACTCGTCAAGCGCGCACACACACACACCTGTTCTTACACACCTGAGAAACCATCAGCTTGTTCTGAGCCAAATGAACATTTAGCGAAGTTCAAAGGCTCTGAGAATGAAATGCTAATGATGGTGCTCCCCTCCCTGCAGACACATACGCTTATCCAAACAGAGGGTTTAAGTGTTTGATAATTATATCAGCTAAGGTAAGTGTGTATGTGTGTGTTAACCTTTTCCACAGATATTCTGGTGGTCTCCACTATGCCAGTTGTATCCTTAGCATTTCTTCCCAGTTATTCCATACTCTAGTTTTTTTTGGGGAGGAAGGCGGGTTGAAAATGTCAAAAAAACGAAGACTAAGCTTCTATACTATACAATTACCCTCCAAGTTCTTTTTTTAGTTAGTGATCGCTCCTGCTGAGCTGAGGAATTTAAGAATCTAGACACAAGGTGTGCATACATACATAGAGTGAAATAGGAAAAGGTGGGAAATTATTTTGGATTTCATACTTATGAAACATTATAGGTTAATGAATAGACCTTCTATAAAATGCCACACATTTTCCCTAACAGAATTTGATCTAAGGCTACAAAACAGCTCTTCTGAAATGTGGACTGATTGGCCAGGCTCATAATAGCATAGTAGTTCTGATACATAATTATTTCTATAACAATGCCAAGAATTCACAGAGACTTGTATGGCAGATGTTCTACATAAGTGCACTGAAGAGATCACTAATATGGTGAAGCTTCCTGTTTAACATTGAAGGAAGTAGTCTCCAGTGTCAACGCTTTGTAAAAATAATGTGTGTTTTTCCAGCATTTTCAGGACAGAATTTTTTATTCATTACACAAGCACACATGTCTCATTAACTACAAGAGAGAAAAATGACAGGATTGTGAGGAAAAGATTGTTTGTAGCTGCTATAATGTAAGTGAGAACAGAAACTTGTTTAACAGACATTCTGCATTAAATAAAATACTTCCTAACACTGCAATATAAGAAGCTTAAAAGAATCTCTGGTTTGTTCACTCAGTATTTGGATATAGGTGACTAGAGTTATTTGTTTAGTTAAATAACTCTTTCACGTGCATTCAGATTTATTTAGTTGCAGGGTTTGCAGAATTGTGCAAAGAATAAAGGCAGTGAACAAATCCTCAGCCCTGACTGAATAAGCTTGGATGGGACCAAATGGAATGAAAGAGCCAGTTTTAATCATTAAAAGATTCACTCAATCATTGACTAAAGTTTTTTTTTTTATTCTTTAATTTATTTAAATATGACTAATTGAGGTATATTCAACATCAAGAAAATTTGCTGATTTACTGACCCCATGCATGTCCGATACTAAATCATTCTTTTTAGAGACTTTTAGCAAATGAACCATATCTATTTTAAAGCACTAATTTCACACTTATAACAGATACAGGATTCGGTCCATTGTCTGAAAATTTGCCCGGTAACACGGCTGCTTTAAATCCCTCCAGACAATTGGTATGAACCCATCAGCAGTGTCTGAGAAGGCGCACACATGCCATCATTAAAAGCTATGAGTGAGTGAGTGAGAGAGTGTGTGTGTGTGTGTGTGTGTGTGTGTGTGTGTGTGTGTGTGTGTGTGTGTGTGTGTGTGTGTGTGTATGCGTTTGGCTCAAGCTTCAACAAGCCCTGGTGGAAATGAAGCGTCAAATCCCTGCTAAATTCCTCTAATAGTCGCGCAGCAGCAGCAGCTTGTTCTCGTCTGCATTTTAAAACTCCCTAATTACATTCTCTCTGCTCCTAGTTTGCCTACAGGCTCTCGATGAGAGAATGAGCTCAAGAGGTCTGAAGATTGCCATCATGAAGCAGCGTGTCAATTTTTTTTCTGAGAGCTGTATAGTTATAACGAGATAAACTGCATGGGTTTTTATTCATTGGTAGCACATGTTTAATGCATATAGCACATAGAAATCAGAGTAACAGATTCTAAAATTTCATCGGATTGAAAGTTCAGTTTGACTACAGTAAACAAAAAGAACGTTAAATAGGTCAAAAATAATTACATAACAGTTCACAAAGGCCTCATGTCACATACCAGCATGTGACCGCTTGTATTCAGTTTTCATACATTTCCAGGAAGGTACTTTCTCAGGAAGGGAGTCACTGACATTTATTATATTTTTATTGATTTTTTTTAAGTAGCAACTGATTTTAATGTTGCTACTGTACAAACTCTTTTACAAGACTTTTCACTCACGGTTTCAATATACAACAGTGAGAGTCCTTCACTGCTATAAAGCGGTTAAAGTGTTAAAGTTTACAAGTGAAAAAATATGATTCATCTGTTATTGTGATTACTCCATACTTCCCATGAAAGCAAGCATTCTAGTGATCAAACTCGAATAAATGCACACCTTCTCATACACAAACAATTACTAATCAAAAAAACAGACAAATTAGTAACACTGTGTGTCTTTTTTAATCGAATTTATCTCCAGGTTTCATTATGAACCAGATGATTTCTCATGTTTGAAACAGCATCCGGTAACAAAACTACTGATTGTAAGGATTTGCAATGCAAAACAGTTCCCCCTTTCACTATAAAGGCAAGCAACTAGAATATGAATAGCATATGCTAACATGATGCTAATAACAAGCAATGAAACTGCTGGCAGGTGAATATTTTGCTCACATTCTTCTTTATATATTGTGTTAGACACATGATTTATTTTAGACAAATAATAAATAAATAAATAAAAGATTACAGTAAATACAAATTTTTTTTTACAATAAATACATGAATTGAACCAAGTAGTACCTGTAAATTAATATTTGCACTTGTTTTGAATTGAAGTTTCGATTGCATTGAATTCAATTCAACCTTTTGAGAATTTTAATAAAGAAACTCAAGCATCTTACAAGGGCCTGTTTGCACACAGACAGACAGACAGACAGACAGACACATACAGTCTCGAAGTTTATTGGCAGACAAACGATAAAAAAAAACACAGACAGACAGTGTAAAATTTTTTATTAATACACTAGTCAGGAGTTGTGGTGTTACTAGCCAAAAATGTGTCAGTCCCTAAGAATACACACATTACTCTGCAATTTGGTGCCAATCTGTGTTCTAAGAGCACACATGAAAAGACAGATAAATACACACACACACTCTCTAACACACAGACACACACAGCATTCGGTCATCCATAGAGAAGCACACAGCTGTATGAAAACCTGCTGTGGGTCAGTGGCTGTGAGAGGTGCAGTGAGGGAGGCAGGATTAACTCCTGAAGAAACTCAACCACACACACACTTCCAACAAGCCATGCAAAACCAACAGGAACCAAACTAAGTGGGCAATTACAAGTGTATTCCATTAAATAGGATTAATGGGCAGTGAACAGAAAGCAGCCCTGTATGACCGAGCTGGACAAATTTCAGAGCAGATCAGCAAACCTCCCATCCCCTACCGCACACAAAGACAAACACACACCATGATTCTGAACCATAGAAACAAAAAAGACCTTTTTTTTAACAGAACATTTAGATTTACACTTTCTAATGATGGTACATTTTAACCTGTGACATAAAGTTCAGCTCAGAAATCCTTGGCCAATTTGTTAACATGTTCAGAGACTTGTATTAAATACATTTCTCCTCTGAAAGGAACTCAACCAAAATTTTCCACAAGGTACTCAGAGGAACATTTTGCAGTAAGAATAACTCATAAAGAGCACCACAAGGTCATCAGAGGACCTTTATTCTACAGGATGTAACAGTACACAAAATTCATGGTTCGGAGCGTACCTCGGTACGAAATGGAAAACAAAATCGCTTGTTGTTTTATTATTACATAAAAAATGCCTGCTTGGTTAGATAATATAGTACTGCAAATTGCTCTGTTGCAATGTTTTATAATATATATATATATATATATATATAATGCAATAGACCTTTTTATGATATTGATTAAATCGAGTAGTCAATTAAATTGGCACAAATTAAATTGATTTATATATATATTTTTTTTTGTTAGGCCCAGTTCGGGTAATACAGATGTGTATATAAGTGTATGTGTGTGTGTGTGTGTGTGTGTTTTGCATTTAATATTCATTTCTTTCATCCTTTCATCCATTTATTCACTTCCTCAATATGCAGAATTGTCAGGATTTTCTACTTTTTGGAGAAATTCTTGAAGCTGGAAATGAAACGCTAGAGAACCCATATCACTAATAACACAAACCCATGTCACATCCTGGTTACCAGCTAATGCTAGTGCTATGGATTCATGGATCTTGGATGTGCAAAACAAATCTTGTTGCAGGTATGAAGTAGCCACAGTGACACTGTGTTAACTCAAATTTCTTTCTTTTAATTCCCCTGGCATTGTTGTGTATGTTTTCATGTTTAATATTAAAAAAATAACTCAAAGTGCGAGGCGGAGACTGAACAAACTTGTGGTCTGCCACATAATACATTCCTGAGAGAATTCAGATTGTAACTATGTTCCGCGTGTAAAAGGATTGCATTCGGTACACTTGTACCCAACCCTGTACACATACGTGTTCTGTTACACATCATTCTATATATAAACATACATACATACAAGTGCATCTCAATAAATTAGAATATCATTAGAAAGTTTATTTATTTTAGTAATTCAATACAATTAAGTAAAACTCATATATCAGAATCAGGTTTATTGGCCAAGTGTGTTGACACACAAGACATTTTGTTCCAGCTTTTAGTGACTCTCAATGTACAGACATAAATATCACGATACATTCAGCTTGGACAAGCTATAGATTTATCACACACAGACCGATATATTTTATTTCTTCTTATTTTGATGATTTTGGCTCACATTTAACAAAAACCCACCCCATGGAGGTGATCAGTCTGTGATACTGCTCAGGTGTTATGCAAGCCCAGGTTTTGACAGTGGCCTTTGGTTTATTTGCATTTTCCTTTCAATACCTCATAGGTTCTCTATGGGGTTCAGATCTGGTGAGTTTGCTTACCATTCAAGCACATTTAAACAACTTTTGGTGCTTTTGGCATTGTGGGCAGGTGCCAAATCCTGAAGGAAAATGAACTCAGCATCTTCATAAAGCTGGTCAGCAGAGGGAAGCATGAAGTGCTCTAAAATATCTTGGTAGACGGCTGTGCTGACCTTGGACTTGATAAAACACAGTAGACCAACACCAGCAGATGACACGACTCCCCAAACCACCACTGACTGTACAAACATTACAGTGAACCTCAAGCAACTTAGATTCTGTGCCTCTCTTCTCTTCCTCCAGACTCTGCAGCCTTGATTTCCAAATAAAATGCAAGAATTTGGTCCACTGAGCAACAGTTCAGAACTTTTTGTCCTTTGCCCAGGTAAGACACCTCTGACGTTGTCTCTGGTTCAGGAGTGGCTTGACACAAAATATGCATCAGTTGTAGCCCATGGATACGTCTGTGCATGGTGGCTCTTGAAGCACTGACTCCAGTTGATGTCCACTCTTTGTGAATTTTCTCTGTGAATTTTTTGAATGGGCTTCGTTTCACCTTTTCCTTCGATTCAACGTTCCATCAATGTGCTTGGATACAGCACTCTGTGAACAGACAGCTTTTTTTGTGATTACCTTTTGTGTCTTACCCTCCAGGGTGTCAATGATCGTCTTCTGAACAATTGCCAAGCCCTAACCTTAACCCCAACCCAAGTCTTCCCTATGATTGTGTATTTTATGGTCGAGAGACCCCCAGTTATTGAACCCGTCACCCCACCCTAAAGAGCTTAGACTTGACACAACTAAGTAGGGCAGGGGGCGCTACAATTGTGTAGGCTGAACCAGACTGAGACACCATTTTAAGGCTCAGGAAACCTTTGCAGGTGTTTGGATTTAATCAGTGTGTGACACCACGAGTCTCTAATATTTAACTTTTTCACAATATAAAAAAATTCAGAGATACTGAATTTGGGGTTTTCATTAGATGTAAGCCACAATCATCAAAATTAAAAGAAATAAACACTGAAATGTATTATGCGGTTTCCTGGTGGTCTAGTGGATAGGATGCGGCGCTCTCATTGCTGTGGTCCCGGTTCAAAGCCCGAGTCGGGGAACCGACCCTAGCCATTAGGTTTGCACAACCCAGTGCACTCTCAGTGCTGGTACCAAGCCAGGATAAATGGGGAGGGTTGCATTAGGAAGGGCATCCAGCGTAAAAACGTGACAAATCAAACATGTGGATGATCCGCTATGGTGACCCCTAATGGGAGAAGCCGAAAGAAAGAAACACTGAAATATATCAGTCTGTGTGTGTGATAAATCTATACAAGTTTTACTTTTTGTATTGAATTACTAATATAAATTAACTTTTTATTGATATTCTAATTTATAGAGATGCAACTGTATATACATCCATAAGGATATATTTATATTAACTTGTAGAAATTCAGAGCATCTGTTGATTTATAATCTTGCTGAAGATACTAGTAAGAATTTCACTTAAGAACTGGACTGACAGCTACTGAAATCCTTTCATAAGGTATAACTTTAGAATAACTCTACAGGTCAGGTCCTTCTTCTTACATATTTACAGAACTGAAATAAAGTTAAAGGAAGCTATTTAAGAAAGTCTAATACAAACTTTGACCTTGTTGTGACACAAGTCCTCATTCTTGCTCTAACAAGACTTAGATGATTGCACAAAGAAAACAGTATGATGCATTCATCACCTGTTGACAGAAATATTTAGAAAAAAATATATATACTAAAAAATATAAAATAAAAATAGTAATAAAAAACATGCACACACATTTCGATCCAATTCTTATTTATTTAAGTCTTTTTTGTGCAAAAGTAAACATATTCAGAACCAAATTTTCAGTAACTAAACATATTTAACTACTATTTTGATCATTTCTGCCGGCCTGTGGGAGATTGTTAGATACTATTTAAATAATTACATTTTAAAATATTTTAAAATTATCTACAAAGAAATAGCACACACAATTAAATTATGAATTGTCAATATTGCATTGCTGAATACTTGTTTCCAAAGTGTTTCTATTAAAATAGTTTAATATAATAAGCATTTTATTTTTTAGCTTTGAGTAAACACACTTTCTGTTGGTGTTGTGTTAAACTGCCATCTACTGGATAATCCATTTATAGCAATTTTTTCTCATTTCTGACCTTAAGAGAGGCGTGTGTGTGTGTGTGTGAGAGAGAGAGAGTGAGAATACATAATTGAACCCATTAACCAGAATATATCCTTATCCTGGAGTTTTCTTGGACACCACTTGCTGCTGCTGAGGAGCCACATGAACAGCCTAAGGACACAAGATTACTCTGGAGAGTTTTACTTAAGAACCATGAAGGTGGATTTAGACTGTAATGAATATAAACCGTTTGCTACAATGGCTTAAGGCTGAATTGCCATGCTGATTTCACTCAATTGCCCATTAGTGAACAGTTGGTAACTGTTAAACAAAGAAGGAAGTATAATGATTGGGAATTCATCGCCACAGAGATGAGAATGGGTTTCCTTCAGAGTCTGGTTCCCCTTTTTCCCCCTCATATCAGCTGAGGGAGATTTTCCTTGACACTGTTGCCACTGGCTCAATCATCAGGGATAAACTTAGAAGGGCAAATTTCTAATATATAAAATTTATTTTCAAAATCCATTTTTATCTGTAAAGCTGCTCTGGGAAAAAGTCCAGTGTTAAAAGTATTATACAAATCAAATTGAAGGTTGAAAGTTTCAAGAGCAAACACTGTAATCAAAATCCCTTAAAATGAAAAAGATACAAGCTTTAAATTTCGGTTTATTAGGAGATGCTCGGATATATTGGTTTACATGTTGAACACACATTCTGTAAACATTAATGAAACTGAAGGAAAAAAGAAAAAAAAAAAGCAGAGTGAAATCGCTAGAAATTCATCAGAAGCATAACTTATTACTGATTAATCTTCCATTTTACAGAACTTCTGAAGTTCTTCGGAAAGAAAGAAAGTGTATCTAAAACCCAGAAGAGCTTATTTGTATGTATAAGCCAAGATTTGCTAAGGATTTTTTTTCCCATTTTTTAACTGCAAAGGTTTTTGTCCAGGACAATTCTTTTCAGAAAACCGAAAGTAACGTAAACTAAAGTAGTATTTGCTACATTAAGACGTGGTACCATAAGGCTTGTTTAATACAACAATGTGCAGACCTGCCAAACCCCCAAAGAAATAATACTTACTCCTGAATTTATTTCAGGGTAATAAACTCAAAAACATTCTCCTTTTACTATGGCAGAAAGTGAAAACAGTAAGCGAGACAAAAGATTGTTTTGGAAATGGAAGTAGAAGGCAAATTCGCTAGTTTATAGACGAGCGCTCTTTTAACTGCCAACCATTAGCTACTCATATGTTCATTTTTAACTGGTGGGTGGATGGTCAGAATATTCCTTGCATCAGCATATTCTTTATCCAAAGCAAGATTCTACACAAAAGGCGTAATCATTAGCAGGTCTGCGTTATCTCCCATTTATCACTAATTTTTACCTCCAAAATGAACAGCGAGTTGCAGCAGCATAGACAGCAAACATTGCGCATTCATTTATTTTGCTTTTTTTCTTTCTGGAATTCAGCAATTTGATTAAAGATATCCAATAAATTGGTGGGTAAATTCTTTTTCAGGTTTCCCGCCGAGGCTTTGCTCCCATCGCTGCTGCTTAATCTGCGATCGTGCCCATTGTTCCCTTCCTTGACCTCTGACCTCCCATGACTTCCGGAATTGTAACAGTCTGATCTGCGAGAGTCGGATGAGTGAGAATTGCGCGACGTGCGAGAGCTGGATTTGCGCGAGTCGAAATCGCGCAGGTCGGATTTGCGGGAGGTCTCTGAATAGGCAGAGGAAGAGGAATCCTTTCTAGAGGAACTGACACGTGAGCTTCTGCAACTTTCCTGCCGAGTGCTGTGTTCATCTTCAGATCTTTTGCGATCTCTAAAAGCATCTTTGTCCCGGACATTTAACTCACTGAAGCACTCAGTCTGACCTTTGCCCTTCCTGTCTTCAGTCTCAGGGCTCCGGCTAAAGGGGTCGTCTTCAAACCTACCTTCTCTGCTTTTTTCATGAGAGGTTCTTCGGTTTTCGGCGCCATCAAACAGTTTAACAAGGCTTTGTTTCTCATTAATGAAGGACGCTGAGGTGTTAGCAGGAACAGGGTAGTGCTCCTCATCATCATCTCGTGATGAAGCCTTATGCTTGTGTTTTTTAGCACTGTGTGAGGAGCGTCTGCGTTTGTGCTTTCGCTTTTTGTTTTTTTTGCGACTGGACAAGTCGTCGTCGGAAGAATCCGAGCTTGAGGACGTCTCTGACGTGGAGTCAGACCGCTTCCGTTTCTTTTTCATCCTGGGTGAAAGTCAATTTTATGGACTGCTTAATCAGTCTTTAAAAAGTGTGTGATCAAAAGTCATTTGAAATTCCTTTTGAGCACTTCAATAAAGCATTACATTATAATGCATATTTACAAAGTGTAATGTGGCCTTAGAACAACACTACACCTTTACTTTCCTTATAAATACTTTCATTTGCTCACTGATTTTCTTTCGGTTTCAGTGGAACCACAAACATATGAAAAGATAAGTTAATTTAACTTTAATTAATTAATTAATTAATTTACCTGAGGGTTTCTGGGACTAAATATAAATTACTTTTGCATATAAAAGTGTTATATGCATGTCATTTAGTGGCTTTTTTACAAAAATAATCAGAATCAGTATCCAGGAGGATATTCTAAACAATTAAACATCATTCCATTCAGGGGGACTTTTTAAAAATCATACTGGTTTGACACTGTAATCATAACCTGTCTGAAAACTGGAACTAAAAACAGAAATGCAGAGCCAGGCCCCCTTTTTGAGTGAGTGAATGAGTGAAAGTCATTACCTTTTCTCCTCTTTTAAGATCTTACGTAATTTTTCTGCACTCGTCTCTGCAGTTTGTTGCTTGTCCTTCTCCTTAGCAGCCTCCTCAGCTTTAAGTTTAAGAGCTTCCTTTAAAGCGATTAGTTGGCACAGTGGAAATTCAAACCCACATGAGCCGGCGTGCAAAGGACATGCAGGCATTTTTAGGCAAGATGGCCATAAATGACCATTCCAGCAGAGCAATGACATTCCAAACATCACGACATGAGAGGACATTATGAATGTGAGAAAGCAGTGTGCAATTTAAGAAGAGACATAAGAAAGACAAAAATATAGTTACCAGCCAGCGCAAGCAGCAGAATACAAACCGGTGATGTTTTAGTCCAAACAGGGTTTTCCAGAGATGGCGTTTGTGTCGACCGGTGCGATTAAGATTGAGCGTTCGACAGCGATCAGGGTTCAACATCCAAAGTCAGACACACACATTAATAATAAAAAAAAAATATTTAAATCAGTATAACAAGACAAGGTAAATTTCTACATGTAATATTTTCTATCAAAACACAACTATAACATTTTAACTGCTGCACTACAGAGTTTCCATTTTAAATATTACATTTAATGTACATCCTCAAGCTTCCACTATAAAGCAGCTCATCTGCAGTGTAAAGCTGTAATGCAAACCTACTCTGTGGAGCTGCACTGCACTGGCATCACATCAGACATTGCATTTATAGCAATGAAAATGTTCTAAACACCTTACAAGCAATTTTTATTCTTACAGTTACAAGTGGAGACGTCTAGCTCACCTGGATGTGCATCTGCAGTTTCCTTAGTGCCTCCTTCGCTTCGTAAAATGTGTTGTCTAAACTGATTGCTTTTTTATAAAGCCCTTCTGCTGTAATCAGCTTCTCCTCCTCTTCCAGCCTGATGAGAAAAAAATAGACACCAATTGCACATTAATTATTTATTTATTATTAGATTTAAACGCCAAATCTCCAAAAACAATTAGCATGTGCAAAAGGTACAAATTAATTAATGAAATGCAAAGAATTCTACTTTAAATTCAGAACATATCTATATCATATCTGGTTTATTTTCCACTCTTTTTTAATCCTCCTAAAGTCTTAGTAGTATATAACCAAATCCTCAGTCAAAGCCTAAATGTAAATATTACACATTATGATTTTGTGGCACATTCTTCTCAACTGAAAAGTATATTTTACTTATAGAACCCCAGCAAGATTGATATATAACTAGATTATTGAGAGATACGAAAGGACATGAATTACAAAACAATCTCTTAATTTTGAATATGTGGATACAAGCAAATCATTTTTATTATAAAAAATGTAATTCAGCTCAGGAACCTTAAAATGATGAACACCTGAAGCGTTTTATTTGTTATAACAGACTTACTGGCCCCCTCGTTCCACTAGCGTTTGGCACAGATATTTCTTAGCGTTCCTGTGTGTTGGGCAGCCCTCCAACGCAAGCTCAAAGTCACTGATAGCTTTCATCAGGCTGCCTCTAGTGGCGTATCTGCAAAAAGAAAGCGTTTGGGACAAAGGCTTCGTATTAACTAACTGGATCTGTGTCAAAAATTAAAAATGTAGTTATGAATAGCAGGAGGAGGAGCTTACAGAGCACCGCGTGCTACGAGTGCCTCGACATTATTGGTGTCGATCTCTAAAGCCTTGTTGTATTCATTCATCGCTTCCACATAGCGGCCTGCTTTGAAATGATTCACGCCAGATTTCACACTGCAAATGATTTATGCGGATTAGTTTCCATATCAGGGTTACATTTCTAATATATAAATTGTTAAAAGAAGAGGGAAAAAAAAGTGTCATGGATAACATGCACACCATTTTAAGGCCCAGGAAGCAGACTGCTTCTTCCGTATTGCACTTGCAAAATCATCTTCCATGAAATGCTTACTGCAAAACAAATCCAAATTTAGTTATATAATTTATACTTCACATATATCTTATATCTAATTTTGTATTTACAATATTTAAAAAAAGAGAGAACCGTCTACCTCTGTAATCCTCTCATTAGCGAGTGTGATTGTGTGTCTCCGATTCCCAGCTTGCCGAGCAAATAATCCACGTTGGACGGGTTCGAGAAGCCGGGTGAACTCTGGAGTAGCATCTCGTATGACTCACTGCTGTCTGCGGTCACCTGTTCACCACGACTGAACAAAATCGAAGAACATTTTTTATAAACCGCCACTCAAATATAATGCTGTGCTGAGAAACAGTCACAACTTGACTTATAATGGCCAGTGCTGCATCCTTTTCACTAGTATCATTGGAAGTGGCCAATACTTTTGTAAAACAACAGATGGAGTTACAGAGTTTAACTGTGGACATACAAATACTGTAGCGTTTGTCCTATTGGATTGTGTAATTCGGCACTGTAACTTTAGCATTAGCCAGCATTTATTTCAGGCATGTATAATATATGGATTAAAGTATTGGGACCCCTGACTTTTAAAGCCAGATTTGGATCTTCTCCAGACTTGGGTCTTCTCCAGACTGTTATCACAAAGTTAGAGGCACACAATTCTATAGGATGACTCTAAACGAGTTAGCGTGCAAAGCCAGCTCCATGAAGATATTATTACGTTAATCAAAATGGCCTGCAATAGAGCTCTGATCTCAACCCTACTGACTGAATTTTAACACTGACTGCACCCCAGGCCTCATAAACCCTACATCAGTACCTGACTTTACTAACGCCCATGTGGATGAATAAGCAGAAATCTCTACTAACCATACTCTAAACTTGTACATCTTCCCAGAAATCTGGAGGTTATGTGGAGTGTACATACGAATTTTATGGTCAGGTGTCAACAAATATTTATCCATATGTGGGGACCTAGAAATATCAGATCATTGATCGCCTAAACAAATAGTCCCAAAATTATCATGCTGCTCTACTGTTTTCTTTGTCCAAACCTCTTTTTAGTTTGTTTTAGTAGCAGTGGCTTTATCATGCTATTTAAATGTTTACTTTTATTTTGTTTTCTGACTGCTGTTTAATATTAAGCTGTGTTTTTATTTTTTCCCCCCTCACTCTACACATCAAGTTATGAGCTAAAACCCCGAATAACAACGATCACAGAGAAAAAAATTGGAAAAGAGAACAAAGCACAAGTTCATCTTACATGTAGTGAAGAGGCAAATCTTCTTTGCTTATTACACCCAGTTTGATTCCCTCCATGTTCAAGGCCAGAGAGGTGGAATGAAGTGAAATTGTCAGCTTCTCGTCATAGCGGTCGATGTCTTTCACACCAGCTAAAGAAATTTGATTAAATACATATCACAGGTCATAATACATTGTTTTTAACTTTATTAAGAGTTTTCTCTCTTGTTTTTCTCCCAATAAAGCTGCATTGAAATTTTTTTTCAGTTAACAGGTTGTATCATTACACGCTTAAATATACCTCGAATTAAATCCCCAATCTGAAAATAGGACAAAGGATCATCATGATTTCCTGTTGATGGGACATCTCGGATTGGACACAGACCCTGAGAAAGAGAACACAAAATGTTGATGAAGATGTGTGATAACATAACACTGCTGTGCTAGTATGTGTGCAGTTGTGGTGCGAGGTGTGGACATGCTTAAAGTACCGTTATCTCAAGATCTTCGATGTCCCTCTCGATTCCCCCGGCAGTGCAGAGAAGATTAACGAAGAACCCAAAATCTCGAATCGAGGTAATTCTGCCGATGACTACATCACCTCGCTCCAAGTCTCGGTAAAAGAGATCTCTCCTCTCGTTATAAGAAACGTCCATGAACTGCTCCAGTGGTGGCATGATGGCATAGGGCTCTGTGAAAACATCATTTATACATGTTTGTAAAAAAAAAATAAGAAAAAATTAAAATACCACTAATTTCAGCAAAAACTTTACAACAAAGAATTTATTATTTACAATTGGTGTATAGAATTTAAACACTTAATTACTGGTTTGTTAGGCTTCTATTTTTTATGTCTTTATATATAATATACAAATGTATCCCTGTCTACTGCACTATATAAATATCGTACAGGTTATAGGACAAAAATATTATTATGAATAGCAAAGCTATTTCCATGTTAAACAAAATTAACAAAATTAAGGCCATTTATTTCCCTTAACCCAGCCATTCCCTTGACAAGAGTTAATCTTATACAAAAACATGGTGTAAAATTTTTCACACTAAATCAAATTCGGTTTGTTCACTGCTTTGGGTGTAAATAACCTTGGGTCTCTTCCTGCCAATCGTCTTCTCCAGGTGTGGTTGATTTCCAAGCTGGGTCAAAAAGAAGGTCTGCTTTCCTCGCAATGAACTGCTCCACAACAGGACTGTCATCTTCTTTATCCCTGTCAGAACAATTAAAACACACCGAAATAGCAGTAGGTGCAACGTCCTTGTTCTGTTAAGGATTGGTGCCAAAACAAACAACTGAATGAAGATTTTACAATAATGGTTGCAAATGTGCTGCTAGACTGCTGTTACTGAAAGAAATAGAGACTTCACTTCTTTCTCTCTGGGACCAACGCACACCAGCCACACCTCTTTATCTGTGTCTAATGGAAGGGTGCCCAACCACTGGGCTGTGGACCAGTACCACACCAAATAATTGTCGTGTGAAACTGGTCTGTGGCGCAAAAAGGGTTGGTGGCCATTGGTCTAATTGGCACAGGCTACTCTAGGGCTAATACTCTAGGGCTATTGGTCAAAATGTGTTGCCTCCCTCTCGGTGTTTAACAGACCAAAGCCTCCTACTCTATGATTAATGCCTCCTTTACTGATCAGAGGCACAAAGGCTTAATGTTTTATTGTTATAAATATTTATTTAATATCCAGCATATAAGTAAGTTTCTTTCGGCTTCTCCCGTTAGGGGTCGCCACAGCGGATCCGCACGTTTGATTTGGCACGTTTTACGCTGGATGCCCTTCCTAACGCAACCCTCCCCAATTTATCCGGGCTTGGGACCGGCACTGAGAGTGGCTGGGGATGGTCCCCTGACCCGGGAATCGAACCCGGGTCGCAGCGATGGGAGCGCTGCATCTTAACCACTAGACCACCAGGGGACCTTAATATCCAGCATATAAACCCAGCTTTAAATAATTCATTTACAAAACAATTGAAAAAAAAATCATCAAATCTAAAATTAAAGCAATTACATAAAAAAGGCTTTATGACTAAAACTCTAAGCTAATGTTAATTTTAACCAAATAAACAGATGCACATCATTTCTCAACAAAACTCGAATTGTACCTCTCAATCAGAGATTTGTCAAGATCAGCTGTGATGTGTTTAAAGTCTGGATTTTCACTCTGTTCGCATTTTAACAGAGAAAACAGGCTCTGTCCATGAAATGCCAAGGACTGCCTGAGTAAATCCCGATCCATGCTCAACACCACATTCTTCATAGACCAGTACACACACTCCAACCTGTGGAGAAAAACAACACATATTAGTACCAGTCAATAGTTTGGACACAACTTTTCCATTTAGTATAAAAAATAAATAAATAAATAATAATAAAAAAAAACCAACATGCTGAAATAACCCAAAATATGTTTTATATTTTTCAAAGTAGCCACCTTTTGGTTTGATCACAGCTTTGCACACTCCGTCAGCCTCCTGACGTAATCAACTGGAATGATTTTCCAATGATTTTGATAAGTTCCCAGATGTGTTGAGTGCTCGTTGGCTGCTTTTCCTTCCCTCTCCTTTCCAACTTACCCAAGCCAGCTAAACTGGATTTAGATTGTGTGATTATAAAGGCGAGGTCATCTAATACAACACTCAATCACACTCCTTCTTGAAAAAAAATCTCTAATATATCCTAAAGGTGTTTTTGGGGTTATTGTCCTGTTGGGAACCAAATGATGGTCCCTCTAAGTGCAAACCAGACGGGATGGATTGTGTGATGACCACCTCATGATGAGTGTATGCCAAGCTAAATGTGGCTACTTGAAAGAATTGAAAAGATAAAACAGACTCTGGGTTATTTTTTTCAGGTTTTTGTTTACTATATAATTCCATACATGTTCTTTCATAGTTTGGATGTCTTCAGAGTTAATGTACAATGCTGGAAATTATTTTAAGAAATTAAGAAAAAAACAATGAAGGAGATGATGTGTACTAAATTAACTGGTAATCTAAGACATCCAAAATAGGAACGAACACTTATGGATATTCAGATACACACAACAAAATTATAAACGCAACACTTTTGGTTTTGCCCCTGTTTTTTCATCAGTTGAACTCAAAGTTTTCACTGTACAGGGCAAAATGTGTGAGGAAATGGTGGTCACACCAGATACTAACTGGTTTTAAGATAAAATTGGTTTAGGAAACTATATATTCATGGTAATAAATCAGAGGTTGAAAGCAGCTAGCTGATCTAGCACGTTATGGTAGTCTGGTTGTAAGCACTGACTAACTTCATGTAGAAAACTGCGAATTTTTTATTATCCATTACATGCGAATATAACAATCCGAAACATGTCTTTTGGATTTAAATCTTTATATCTATTTATGTCCATTAAATCAATGCACATATAGATGAAACATAACCTGAGCTAAACCCAGCACCACTGTTTCGTTTAGAACACAGCTAGTTAGCCCATGCTAACGCCTCAGGTCGTGAACAGTACCGTATCTCTGTCCCGTTTTTCCTCTCAATGACATGCCGTGTAAATCCGTACCTTCTAATATTTCATTTCTGGGCACTTTCAGCATCGCAGATAATTGATGTTCATAGAAATAGGCTTTATTGTATCTCCTAATAACTGCTGGACGTGTGGCGATACAGCTGTTAAGTGAAGCTAATAAGCTAGGTTGTAGAAAGTTTTTCAGGATAAAAGTCACTCACGTTAATAGTCATCCTTCATAAGTAATAGCTTTTCTTTCGGTTTCAAAATTGCATGAACATTGCCTCTTATTTTTGCAAATATGATTAAAACCATTTAACCCTAGTGGAGTTACTTTACTTAGAACAGCACCACACGGTAAATTTGAGTTAATTTGAGGTTATTTTTGTAGATGTATAGAGTTTTGTTGTGTAATAATAATTAATATGGACGTCATTAAATATACAAAAATAAATAATTCAACACATATTATTATATATATATATATATATATATATATATATATAATGGGAAATATTCTCAGTTATTAAATATAATATTTAAATATTCTTGAATATTTTAGTCCTTACCTGCAGGGGAAAATATTTTCTCATTAATGTTAAATGTTTATTAATGTCATGAAAACTAAAGAGCTTATTGTGGACTTCCAGGAATACAACAACAGGAGACACTCCCTGTCTACATCAATAGTGTGCCTCCAGCTTTAAGTTCCTGGTTTCCCACATCTTAAAGGATCTGTTTCTGCACCAAAACAATTCAGCTCTGCTTAGGAGTGCGCAACAGCATTTATATTTTTTTGGGGAGACTTTGTTTATCTGTCCCCGGGGATTAACTAGCTTTTACTATTGCATCAATGCATCCTAACCCACTCGATCACAGTATGGTATAGCAGCTCCACATTATGTGAACAGAAAGCTCTGCGAAGGATGGTCAAAACCACTCAATGCATCACTGGCACCCAACCACCTGCCACTGAACACCTTCAATTCAATTCAATTCATTTTTATTTGTATAGCGCTTTTAACAATGAACATTGTCTCAAAGCAGCTTTACACAGATAATGTGGTGATTAAACGTAAGTATGTTCTTTGTAAGTATGTTTGTCCCTGATGAGCAACTGTGGCAAGGAAAAACTCCCCGAGATGGCAAAAGGAAGAAACCTTAAAAGGAACCAGACTCAAGAGGGAACCCATCCTCATCTGGGTTGCACCAAATGTCCATTTGAAGCAGATATACAATGTTGTGGGGTACAGTGATGACGATCAGATGAAAACTGCACTCCCAAGTCATTGCAGCAGACCGCCAACACCAACTACAGTCCAATCCGTCCTCAAAAGCACCTGTTCTACTCCGGAATTACATGGAACCACCCAGGGTGTTGATGAGATACCGTCCCAAGCTGCACAGAAGTGTGAAGATCCACGGAGGGGAGAGGGGCCGGAGCAGTGGTCACTGGAGCCTCAGGAGCATGTTTAACGAGAGAGAGAGAGAGAGAGAGAGAGAGAAGGATATGGATTATTAGGTGTCCCTATTGGTGTAAAGGAGACGACCCACCACACCACCGTCAACAAACCAGAGTGAATGTGTGAATGTGAGGAGACTCTATATCCATGCTTCCTCCAGATCTGAGCCTTTAGCCTTTAACACTGTTTAGCTGATCTCGCTCATCTGGCTTTTCTGAAATATACAGCTGTGTGTCATCAGCATAGCAATGGAAGCAAATCCCACGTTTATGAATGATTTCACCAAGAGGCAGCATATATACAGAGAAAAGCAGTGGGCCTAAGACAGATCCTTGAGGAACACCAAACTTTACCTCATAGAGTGTGGAGAACTCACCATTTACATCCACAAACTGATAGCGATCAGTCAAATAACACCTGAGCCAAGAGAGAGCTGTTCCCTTTATTTTTACAACGTTCTCAAGTCTAGCAAGCAGTATAGTGTGATCACTAGTGTGATCAACCTTCACCATAACATCTGTGCATAACACACAATATCATCAGGAACTCCACACCTCCCAGTCACAACCTCACTCTGTCACTCCATCAATCAAACTATGCTCCTTTCAGCTGGTAATGATTTCTGGCTAAAAACCTAGCAGTACAATGTGTATCTTTTATACTTCTAAACAGGATATGGGCGTATTTATTGTCTTTTCGTCTCTGGCGGTGGAACAAATCCAAATTTGTAACTACTCTATCCAAATCTAAACACTTTAAGTAAAACAGAGCATATTGTACAGTTGCTTACAAAATCAACTGACTGTATATGTTTATATTATTTACAGATATTTGTTATTTACTAAACCATTTTAAGGAAACAGAAATAATGTTTTACACATGTCATATATTCTGTAACCTTATTTAATACTCATACTGTCTATATTGTCTCACATTGTCTGTTTTGTCTTGTATAGTCTGTTTTTGTCTTGTCTTGTCTGTTTTGTCTTGTATAGTCCAAGCTGAATTTATAGTTTTTATTTCAGTCACTAACAGCTGGAACTAAATTCCTTGTGTGTGTCAACACTCTTGGACAATAAACCTGATTCTGATTCTGATGGCCCACAATGTCCTCAGTGTAGAAGAGTCTTTACATAGTTGAAAATGTTACATTATCTGCAATATGTGAAATGGTTCATTAATACCTCAACTAACTGAGATAGGAGCCCATAGTCACACACTCTCATACACAGTACTTCATAACAACTTTGCAAAATATGTTGATGTGTTAGAAATAATTCTGTGATATTTTTATTCATCTTATCCCACAACAATTTGCCAATAATTCTGATTATTATATATTCACTTTGATCTTTGGGCTGTGATGTTTTGGGGATATTTAGTTCCTTATTTTTCCACATATGAACTATGAGGTTACATACTGTGTTTCCCCATGGAGTTCACACTTATTTGTCTATTTTGAATTTCACATAAAAGCGTCTTTTAGAGGCTTCATCAAAAGCCATGCCATTGTTTAAAATCTACTTGTTTAACTGGCCCATTCAGTGCTTCCAAAACAGCGGTGTGGAATATCAGCATGATATCTCTCCGAAGTGGAATGTATTATCCATAGTGTGTGTACAAGTTCATGCCAAGTTGAAGTCTTTATTCGGATGTTACGGTAAAACTGCAACCCAATAGGGTCTTATAGCACAGCTCTGATGAACACTGTGTTCTGAAGTACTCAAAACGCAATGCACTTAATAAGCTGCTGTGGGGATTTAATAGCACAGAACAGACATTTTTGTGACAGATTTGATGACTGGGTCAGTGAAAAGAACTATCCTCCAGAATTATGAACTGCATCTGGTTAAACTCTTTAAATGCTTAGGTGAAATGTGGTTGTGGTATGAATGTCATTGATGACCAACATATATGACAGTTAAAAAAAAACTTTACCTATACAAATACTGAGTTTGAGCTATTACTATGAAAATAACATATTGAACATGTGATGTACAACTTTACTATTGCCAGAGCTGCTATTATTTCTGTTATAAAAAATTTCCCATCATTCTTTGACCATTCGGAATCTGTAGTAAAAGACTACAGTTTTATTATAGTATGAAACATGAAGGTGCCAAAAAAAAAATAATGATTAAAGGACAAACTACTGCAATAGGTAAGATGTTATGTGTCTTATTAGGAACATACATGTAGGTGATGATACATATTTAATCTGATAAAATTATAGGTTTGTATCCTACATATGCTCTATACGGTCAATAATGTCTTCGACAGACTATAAGGTTTAATATTTTCTGGCTGTAAGTTGTGTCAGTATTTTACATACATAAATTGTAACATTAGCAAAAATGCTGGATATAGCTTGGCCTCGGGCAAGCTCGATGAGCGTTTTTTTTGCTCCCGGCCTCACAGCCCCCATGCCAGGTGACCGAGGTGTCCAGGTTCTGGGCACGGCCTTTCTCGTCCTGCCCCTTTGCCCCAAGTCTGTTTATTTCAACATCCTGGGGCTTAGGAATCATGGCTATGGTGTCATGCCACAGGTTAAATAGACGCTGACTCGCCATCTCTGCCAAGGTGTGGCATCTTTCCTAAAATCACTGACATTACCCACTAAGCCCCTGCGCACTACCTCGGCGCTGGTGGGTAGGGCTTGCGCCTCAGCAGGTCAGGCAGCTGCATGTCTGCACACCATTCCGGCATACCAAGCCGACCTGCTGCGGGAGCTGAATATGGGAGACCCCTTGGGCGGCCAGTTTGCCGAGATATGCCGTATGGCAGATCTGGCCCTACGGGACCACAAAAGAGATCTCTAAGGCTATTGGCCGGTCTATGGCCGCTCTAATAGCCACTGAGAGATGTGTGGCTTACCCTGTCCAAAATACCTGACAGGGACAAGGTTGTGCTGCTGGACGGCCCACTCTCTTCTTCGGGCCTGTTCGGCGACGCCGTTGATTCAGTAGTCAACAGGTTCCAGGAGTCGAAATCAAATCAAATCAAATTTTATTTATAGAGCGTCTTACAGCACCCAAAAGGAGCACAAGGCACTTTCCAAAAAAACAACAATAACCCGTAAAATATATGAACACAATGTCCAAGAGACAATCGGTGGTGTTCCAGCGTTATCACCCACACCACTCTCATGGGGCTGCTCAGCAAGCCATCCACAAACCCCACCCAGCACTACGTACCACCAAGTTCAGGGACAGAGCGTTGCAATGCCCTCTCCCCCTGTGCGGGATCTCACATGGCGCCCTGGGTCAAAGCCCTGTGAGGTGACAGATCTGAGGGCTGTTATCTCCAGTAAGAGGGCTTCCGCTAAAAGGTCCTGGCCCGATCTGTGGAGGGTTGACCCGCTTTTTCGGTGCACATTTCCCTTAGGGACCGCAGCGATCTCTCCTTGGGTTCTGCCCAGCGTCCTTGCAGACCAGAAGGTCTTATCCCTAGAGCACTGCCCTCACTATAGACACACCAGAGGTCAGAGGATACCCTTAAGGGAGCACCTGGCAGCCTTAATGGCTTTGCCAGATGTGTCCCGGTGGGTCCTGCGCACTGTAGAGTGAGGCTATGCAATTCAGTTCGGGCCTCGCTCTCCCCGACTCTGGTAAAAGTGAACAGGCTCTGGTCCTGGAACGAGAAGAGAGACACTCTCCTGAAGAAGGAGGCCATCGAGGTGGTCCCTCCATCAGACAGAGAGTCCAGGTTCCACAGCCGGTACTTCATAGTTCCTAAAAGGATGGTGGGTTGTCTCTGATCCTAGATCTACATCAGCTAAACCACTCTTTGATAAGGCTCTGGGTTAAAATGCTGACCCTCAAGCAGGTTGTGTCTCAGAATCAGATTTGAGGACTTGTTTGTCATGGTAGATCTGAAGTATGCATACTTTTAAGTACCTAGGGTTTCAATCGGGCGGCACAATAGTTTACACCCGCCCCGAACTGTGGAAGCTGGGACTGTGGGCTCTGAAGGGGCACAACTCAGAGGTTCCAGTCTTTCCACTGAGGTGGTAGAGACCATTCGCCAATCCAGAGCTCCCTCCACGAGGAGGTCAAAAGCCCTGACATGGTACCTGTTTACTGCGGGGTGCTCACGGCACCAATTGGACCCAGTCCACTGCCCAATTAATTCAGTGCTGGAGTTTCTGCGGGAGCAGTTCCCAAAAAGGATGGCTCCATCCACTATCAAAATCTAAAACCCCTGTCTCCGCCATTTTTGCATACCATGCCGAGACCCACTCCTGGGGCATTTTCTCCTCAGCACCCGGAGGCTGAGGCCCCCGGTGCATCCAAGAGTGCCTGGGTGAAACCTGGCCATAGTGTTGGAGTCTTTGTGCTTTTCAAGCCCCATTTTGAGCCTTTAGACGAGATTTAATGAAAGCTTGTTCATTAAAATAGCGTTCTTGCTGGCTATCTGCTCTCTAAGGAAAGTAGGTGAATTACAGGCACTCCCTGTGGCACCCTCTTTCCTGTTTACTCCAGGCATGGCCAGTGCCTTCCTGCACCCTAGAGCGGGTTCATTCCCAAGGTGCCCTCGGTCGTCCCACGACCTGTCAGTCTTCAAGCATTTAACCCTCCTCCATTCAAGACCCCAGACCAGGAGAGATTGAACCGGCTGTGCATAGTCTGAGAATTGGACTGTTATGCCCGCCGGACAAGTCCCTGGAGGAAGTCGGAACAATTGTTCATCTGCTACGGCCCTGCGAGGAGAGGCCTTACTGCTTACAAGCAGATGCTCAGCAGATAGATTATTGATGCTATAGCTTCTTTTTGCAGGTCCTTGGGTCTCCCCGTCTTCAAGACGGTCCTATGGAGTGTCCCTCCAAGACCTCTGTTACACTGCAGGCTGGTCCACCCTGCTCACCTTTTACCAGGTTTTATAACCTTATAACCACTCCTGGCACCTCTGTCCTTCGACCTAGCTGTGCACAGTCACACTAGTAAGGGACTGCTCGGTGTGGTGGTATTGGACTCTCATTCCCAAAGCATTCTGACGCAGCTCGAGTTCCTGAATGGGAACGTTTCTAGGTTACGTATGTAACCCTAGTTTCCTGAGGGAACGAGATGCTGCGTTTCTATGCCGCACCTCCGGCGTCCCTTCAGCGATTCCTTCTCGGTTACAGAAGCTGAAGCCGGCTTCTCTCCATAGGCGCTTTATACTTTCTGGTTGTGACTGATTTTGACTGATTAGACTCATCATTCAGAGCATCTGAGTCTCGTTCCCTCATGGGTAACCTAGAGGCGTTCTCTGACCACAAAAATCTTTTTTATGAGAGAAAATCTAATAATGTAAAGCATTGTATTCATCTTCTCAAATAGATAAAATGTCATATTTCTAGGAATTAACTTTTTAAAATAACAATCAACCGATTTTATTTTATATAAATTTTATTCTTCATATAGATAGATAGATAGATAGATAGATAGATAGATAGATAGATAGATAGATAGATAGATAGATAGATAGATAGATAAAAAGAAATAGAAAAAAGATTAATGTCTATCAAATACATTTTGTACATTTGGTAAATAAAAAAAAAAGATTGTATTTAACTACAGAAGGGGAATAACAGACTATCAGCTTTCATAGATTCTGTTTCTGTTAAGCTCCTGTTTTCGTCTGCACCCTCTGAATTTTTCTTGTGTTCTTTAATCATGTATTGTTCTATTGTTTTCACAGTGTGTGTTTGCTATGTTTCATTCATTGTTGCTTGCCAACTGGTAAAAAGTGATACCAAAAGACGTCTCACTGTCTCATCTTTTCACTGCCTCACTGCACTTCTATTTATGTCTTTTCACTGGGAAAACCAAGATACAGTCCCTAAACACAAAAAAAAGTTTGCAGAATTACAAACTTTTTGTGAGAAAGTAACCAGGTTTCAGCCATGTTTATTGCTGAAAAATACCAGCTATCTTTAGTTTTGATGGCCTCAAGCTTTTTGCAGCTGGTGATGCCTTTACCTAAATTTTTTAACCACACTATTAAAATGTGGGTACAATAAATATTTTGCATATTTAATAGCAACATGGAGGTTTTTATCCATAACTCTTTATGTCCAAATAAAATTTGCAGGCTACTTGTTTCTGAGGTTTGGATTTAAAACACAATAAATATTATACATATAAAAAATAAATGAAGTAACTTGGATAATTTTGGATACTGATGTCATCTCTTTATTCATCTCTCAGGAATTTATGTTTTTCTGATTTTTAACCTTTTTTTATTCGATATCTCATTTTTCTCAGTTGTTACTGTTTAGCAATAGATTAAATAAAAAGGGAGAAAGGTAACAATATTTGTGGAGGGTTAAAAAATGGCAAAAAGTATTTCCTTATAGTTGTTGATAAAACACCCAGTTAACTATAAACTTTTAGCGAATTTAATTAACATGCAAAATTGTCTTTCAGAGTCAATAAAAAAGCAGCACAAATATTTCAATATAAACACAACAATTACAGTAATGACATTACAGCAGCAAATTGCACTGTATGGAAATCTAAAACGAGATACATTAAAAAGTTTTCTAAACATTTTTATGAAAACCTGCTCTCTCACTGAGTGGATGAGGGTGGAGTTGGAAATCAGAGCTCTAAAGTAGCCAGGCAACTGCCAATCCTTGGTTACTACTTCAGAGTTTTTGCTATACAGCAGCAAAAACAAACTATACTTAAAAAAAAAAAAGCTGTAGAAGGACTGCAATGAAAAACTTTGTTTTTATATCCATGCACGGCAAGATGTTTCAATTGACACTACTTGTAGTATGCGTTATAATGATTAAAGGACAAACTACTGCAATAGGTAAGATGTTATGTGTCTTATTAGGAACATACATGTAGGTGATGATACATATTTAATCTGATAAAATTATAGGTTTGTATCCTACATATGCTCTATACGGTCAATAATGTCTTCGACAGACTATAAGATTTAATATTTTCTGGCTGTAAGTTGTGTCAGTATTTTACATACATAAATTGTAACATTTGTTTGGCATTAAATGTAAAAGCAATGTGAAGTTAATTATTGATGTTTTGATTTTTGATTGATGTAGCACAATTAATGCATCTAATTTGTTTTTAGACAAATATTAACAGTGGCACTGTATATGCATTTTAAACACCCAAATATGCATTTGCTGTTCTAGTAATTTTAGAGAGTTCATAAAAGACAGGAAACGTCACTAGGTTACGTATGTAACTTTATTTCCCCGAGGGAACGAGAGCTGCGTCGAAAACGCTTTGAATCACGTGTAAAATCTGGCCAATAGGCAGTCGAGACACCTCGATGTGCAGGTCAGAAAAAAACGGTAGGCTGTGCCGAGGGATGCAGGAAACGCTCATCCAGCTTGCTGAGAACATGTTGCTTCCGCTTCTCGTCGGACCAAGCTATCTCTAGCTTAGCAACGGCCAACGTCACTACCTCCAGGAGCTCCTTGAGCAGCACAGGCTGTGAGGAGTCTGTGGGTTTGCTAGCATCCGAAAATTCTCTCTCCTTGGAGGAAGCGATCCGGAGCTCTGTGTCACACGCCAGAAGAAAGGAACGCCGAAGCAACTGTTTTCGACGCAGCTTGAGTTCCTGAAAGAGAACAGAGGTTTTGAAAATTACCCTTAGATACACTACTGACCAATGGCCATAGCTATACATTGCCTAGTAAAATGTATCTCAGACTTTCAAACAGACAACTAATTATAATGAATTCTATGTGTATGTACACAGTAGGATAAATGCTACCTAGTCTCTAAGATTAGTATTTTAGGAAACTTTTACTAATCAATACTGTTAAAGCACATACAATTGAGACAATATCAACATAATAGCTTTCTATATAAAACATTTAAATAGCTACAATTTAAGTACTTAAAAGTCTCCAAAATTATCAACAACAGTGTTTACAAAATCAACGTCTACTTTTACAGTATCACCAACATTGTCACCAAATTCTTCCAAGGAATTATCTACATATCAGTCATCAGGGGAAATATCAACACAAAAAGATACAGGATCACCATCTGCTTCAGCCGAATCACCTGTTCACTTATCAACATCTGAATTGATAAAACCATCAAGAAAAAAAATTACAGACTCTCCCCCTTCTCCAGAATTATTTAACAATCACTTATCAACAACTGAATCTCCAGAACATCAAACACTAATAGGTACAATGTCACTATCTGCTTACCAAGAATCATCAACAGATAACTTATTAACATCTAACACTGCAGGACCTTTTCAAGAAACATCAGAATTATTGTTTGGAAAATCATCCTCTACTTTCCCAGAATCATCCACACATCATTCTACATTTGAATCTCATTCAAAAAAATCTGTTACATCACTACCTACTTCTTCACAATCTTTAATGCATCAGTTGTTAACATCTAAATCAACAGAAATGGTCTTAACAAAATCAGTTGCAGCATCATCACCTGCTTCTGGAGATTCAACTACAGATCACCCAACAACATCAAAATCTGAAGTAATATTACCAAATCCAGCTTCAACGTCACTTCCCACTATGCCAAAAACATCTTCAAATCCAACATCTGAATCTCCAGAAATGTTACTAATGCAAACAATTACCGTGCCAATATCTACTTTCCCAGAATCATCTACATATTTGTCATTAACATCTAAAGCTGCAGAGGTTTTAGTAACACAAAGAGTTACAGCATCAGCACCTGCTTCAGCAGAATTGCCTGCTGTTTACTCATCAACATCTGAATCTGTGAATTTTTCAGCAAAACAAACAGTTTCAGGTTTACCATCTTTTTCTCCAGAAAGAGCTACAGATCAGTCAGTAGCTTCTAAAGCTACGGAAAGGTCAGCCACAAAATCAGTTACAATATCAACATATGCATTCGCAAAATCACCTAGAGTTGACCCATCAACATCTAAATCAGAACCATCAAGAAAAACAGCCATACCAACTTCTTCCCTAGAATCATTTACCAAGCACTCATCTAAATCTCTAGATATTCTAGCAACACCAGTTGGTAGTGTGTCACAATCTGCTTCACCAGAATCAGTCACAGATCACTTATTAACATTTAATGCAGCTGCAGTACATTCATCAACAAAATCAGCTATGACATCACCCTCTGCATCTGCAGAATCACAAACAGATGACTCAGCAAAATATAAAGCTCCAGAAACATCATTACCACAATTGCTTACTGCATTACCATCTACTTTCCCAGAATCATCTACAACGGGTTCTCAAAGAACATCAACACTATTGTTTAAAACATCATCATCTACCTTCACAGAATCATCTACAAAGCTTACAACAATTGAAGTTCCCGAGTTATCAGCAAAATCTGTTATATTGGTACCTACTTCTCCACCATTGTCTACATATCATCTGTTAAAATCTGAATTTTCAGGAATATCATCAACAAAATCAAATACAGCAACCCTGTCTGCAGAACCATCAAGCCATCAACAAGCAACACCTGAAAATCCAGAAACACCAAAAGACACAGTTACAGCTTTATTATTTACTCAACCAGAATCATCTACATATGACTCATCAACATACAAAACTGCAGATATTTTAACAAATTTAGTTACAGCATCACATCCCAGTTTGTCAGAATCATCTACATTGGATTCTCAAGAAACAGCAACACCACTGTTTAGAGAATCAGAATTTTCCCCAGAATCACCTACAAATCATTCAGCAATTATATCTTCAGGGTCGCAAACAAAATCTGTTATGACACCACCTACTTCTTCACAATCTTCTACTCATTGGTTGCTAACATCTAAATCATCAGAAATATCATCGACAAAATCTAACACAGCATTACCACCTGCTTCTGCAGAATCAACTACAGATCACTTATCAACAATGGAAGCACCCCAAATGTTGTCAACTCCTTCACTTACAACAGTACTGTTTACTTCACCAAAACCTGTATCTTTGAAAACTTTATCAACAGATTCAGTTACAGCATCACCATCTACTTTCCCAGAATCATTTCCAAGTAATTCAATAAATGAATCACCAGAAATGCCTGCGTATGCTTCATCAAAGTCACCTAACAAACACTTATCTACACTGGAATCTGCAGAAATACTTGCATCACAAGCAGGTCAACAGTCATCATCTGATCCCACAGAATCATATACAGACCGATTAGTAACATCTAAGGCTGCAGAAACTTCATCAACAAAATCAGTTACAGCATCACCATCTTCATCTGCAGAATCAACTACAGATGACTCTTCAAAAAATGTAACACAACTGCCTACTTTGCCAGAATCATTTACAGCAGATTCTCAAGGAACATCAACACTATTGTTTAGATCCTTACCAAAATCATCTACAAATCATTCAACAATTAAATCTTTAGGGTCATCAATAGAATCTGCCATATTACCATCTAATTCTCCACAATCGTCTATGGATCAGTTGCTAATGTTCAAATCACCAACAGTTCCAGTGTCTCCATCTGCTGCAACAGAATCATCTATAGATCTGTCAATGACATCTAAATATGCTGTACCTTCATCAGTGAAATCAGTTACAGCATCACCACTTAAATTTGCAGAATCTTCTACAGATGATTCACCAATATCTGAAGCTCCAGAAACTTTATTAACACAACCGCTTGCTGCATCACAATCTACATTGCAAGAATCACTTACATCGGATTCCCAAGGAACATCAACACTGTTGATTACAGCATCATCTACGTTCCCAGAATCATCTATATATTATTCAACATTTGAATCTCCAGAGTTGCCAACAAAATCTATTGCATCACCACCTACTTCTCAACAATCTTCTGCTTATCATTTAACATCTAAATTATCAGAAATGTCAGCGAAATTAATTACAGCATCACCACCTACTTCTGGAGAATCAACTACAGATCACTCATCAACAATGGATGCACCCCAAATGTCATCAAACGGTCAAACTTTAACAGTACCATTATCTTCACCAAAATCATCTTCAAATCAATCACCAACATCTATATCTTCAGAAACCTTACCATCACAGGCAGTTACAGTATCACCATCTACCTTCCCAGGATCATCTGTAAATTATTCATCAACAAATGAATCACCAGAAACAAAGAGACATACATTTAGGGCTTTACCATTTACTCATCCAGAATCATCAATAAATGTCTTATCAACATCTAAATCTCCAGAACCACCTAACCTTCGATCATCAACATCCAAATCTCCAGGAACCTTATCAACAAAATCAGTTAAAACATCACCATCTAGACCTCAGGAATCGTCTACAACTCTCTCATCAACATCTAAAGCTGCAGAGATTTTAACAGTTGTAGCATCACTTTCAACTTCACCAGAAACATATACAAATACACCATTAACATCTAATTTTCCAGAAATCATAGCAACACAGAGAGTTACAGGTTCACCATCTTCTTTCTTGGAAACATCTACAGACCAGTCAGTAACATCCAAAGCTGCAGAAAGGTCAAACACAAAGTCAGTTACTGCATCACCATCTGCATCTACAGAATGGCCTTCAGTTCACCTAACAACATCTGAACCTTCAAAACCACCAAGACAAACAGCCTTACGAACTATATCACTAGAATCATCTACCGTTGACCCAACAGCTGAATTATCTACAAATCAACCATTATTATCAGAAGCTCCAGAGACATTATTAACAAAATCACTTACAACATCTACTGTGCCAGAATCATTCACATTGAATTCCCAAGGAACATCAACACGAATATTAAAAGATTCACCATCTGCCTTCTCAAAATCAATTACAGATCCTTCAACAATTGAATTTACAGAGTCTTCAACAAATTATGTTGAATCATCACCTACTACTCCACATTCCTCTACTCATCAGTTGCTAACTCCTGACTCATCAGAAATGTCATCAACTAAAGTACTTAAAGCATCACCTCCTGCTTCTGGAGAATCAACTACAATTCACTCTCAATCACAATCTAAATTTGCAGACATTTTACCAAATACAGTTACAGCATCACTTCCCACTTTAACAAAAACATCTACAAATAAATCATCAACATCTGAATCTCCAGAAAACGTTGCAACACAAACAGTTCCAGGTTCACTGTCTTCTTCCCTACAACCATTTACAGATCATCCAGTGACATCTAAAGCTGAAGGAAGTTCACCCACAAACTCAGTTACAGCATCGCAATCTGCATCTTCAAGACCACTTACCATTTATCCATCAACATTTGAATCTACAAAACAACCAAGACAAACAGCCTCACCAGATATGTTCTTAAAATCATCTACCACTCCCTTAACACCTAAATCTTCAGGAATTTTAGCAACACCAACCAGTAAAATGTCATCATCTACATCTCCCAAATTTTCCACTGATCAGTCATTAACATCTGAAGCTCATGAATTCATAGCAACACAAATAGCAACAGGTACACCATCTTCATCCTCAAAATCATCTACAGACCAGTTAGTAACATCTAAACCCGCAGATAAGTCAACCATAAACTCAATTACAGCATCACCATCTGCATCTACAGAATGGTCTTCAGTCCATTCATCAAAATCTCAATCTTCAGAACCCTTATTAGCAAAATTGCTGACTACATCAACATCTACTTTACCAGAATTATCCACATCAGATTTTAAAGAGACATCAACACTATTGTTGAGAACATCTTCATCTACCTTCCCGAAATTATCCACAAGTGATTCAACAATTGAAACTCCAGTGTTGCCAACAAAATCTATTGCATCACCACCTACTTCTCAACAATTGTCCGCTCATCATTTGTTAACATCTGAATCATCAGAAATGTCAGCAAAATCAATTACAGCATCACCACCTACTTCTGGAGAATCAACTACAGATCACTCGCTAACGATGGATGGACCCCAAATTTCATCAAATTGTCAAACTTCAACAGTACCATTATCTTCACCAAAATCATCTTCAAATCAATCACCAACATCTATATCTTCAGAAACCTTACCATCACAAGCAGTTACAGTATCCCCGTCTACCTTCCCAGGATCATCCCTAGATTATTCATCAACAAATGAATCACCGGAAACATCCACAAATTCTATTAGTACATCATCAAACCAGTTTGCAGAATCATCTAGTGATCACCAATCAACATCTAAAACTCCAAAAACACAGAGACATACAGTTACAGCTTCACCATTTACTTATCCAGAATCATCTATAAATGTCTTATCAACATCTAAATCTCCAGAACCACCTAACTTTCGATCATCAACATCTAAATCACCAGAAACCTTATCAACAAAATCAGTTAAAACATCACCATCTAGACCTCAGGAATCATCTACAGCTCTCTCATCAACATCTAAATCTGCTAGGATTTTAACAGTTATATCATCACTTTCAGCTTTACCAGAAACATCTACAAATACACCATCAACATCTGATTCTCCAGAAATCATATCAACACAGAGAGTTACAGGTTCAACATCATCTTTCTTGAAAACAACTACAGACCAGTCAGTAACATCTAAAGCTGCAGTGATTTTAACAGTTGTAGCACCACTTTCAACTTCACCAGAAACATATACAAATACACCATTAACATCTAAATCTCCAGGAATCATAGCAACACAGAGTGTTACAGGTTCACCATCTTCTTTCTCAGAAACATCTACAAACCAGTCAGTAACATCCAAAGCTGCAGAAAAGTCACTCACAAACTCAGTTACAGCATTTGCAAGCTCACCAACAGTTAAACTATCAATATCTGAATCCTCAGAACCTTCAAGAGAAACAGCTTTACCAACCATTTCCCCAGAATCGATTACCAATCACCCATCAACACCCAAATCTGCAGAAATTTTTAAATCACCAACAGATCAAGTGTCTCCATCTACTGCCCCAGAATTATCTATAGGTCTGTCAATGACGTCTAAAGATGCAGTAGCTTCATCAGCAAAATCAGTTACAGCATCACCATCTAAATCTGCAGAATCTTCTACAGATGGTTTACCAATATCTGAAGCTCCAGAAACTTTATTAACACAACCGCTTGCTGCATCACAATCCACTTTGCGAGAATCACTTACATTGGATTCCCAAGGAACATCAACACTATTATTTACTACATCGTCGTCTACATTCCCAGAATCATCTATAGATTATTCAACATTTCAATCTCCAGAGTTGCCAACAAAATCTATTGCATCACCACCTACTTCTCAACAATTTTCTGCTGATCATTTGTTAACATCTGAATCATCAGAAATGTCAGCAAAATTAATTACAGCATCACCACCTACTTCTGGAGAATCAACTACAGATCACTCATCAACAATGGATGCACCCCAAATGTCATCAAACGGCCAAACTTCAACAGTACCATTATCTTCACCAAAATCATCTTCAAATCAATCACCAACATCTATACTGTCAGGAAACTTACCATCACAGGCAGTTACAGTATCACCATCTACCTTCCAAGGATCATCTTTAAATTATTCATCAACTAATGAATCACCAGAAACATCAACAAATTCTATTAGTACATCATCAACCCAGTTTGCAGATTCATCTAGATATCACCAATCAACATATGAAACTCCAGAAACACAGAGACATACATTTACGTCTTTACCATTTACTCATCCAGAATCATCTATAGATGTATTATCAAAATCTAAATCTCCAGAACCACCTGAACTTCGATCATCAACATTTGAATCCCCAGGAACCTTATCAAAAAAATCAGTTGAAACATCATCATCTAGACCTCAGGAATCATCTACAGCTCTCTCATCAACATCTAAATCTGCTAAGATTTTAACAGTTATATCATCACTTTCAACTTTACCAGAAACATCTACAATTCCATCCTCAGCATCTAATTCTCCAGAAATCATAGCAATACAGACAGTTACAGGTTTAACATCATCTTACTTGGAAACAACTACAGACCAGTCAGTAACATCTAAAGCTGCAGAGATTTTAACAGTTATAGCACCACTTTCAACGTCACCAGAAACATATACGCCATTAACATCTGATTCTCCAGAAAGCATAGCAACACAGAGAGTTAAAGGTTCACCATCTTCTTCGTCAGAAACATCTACAGACCAGTCATTAACATCTAAAGCTGCAGAAAGGTCAAACACAAAGTCAGTTACTGCATCACCATCTGCATCTACAGAACGGCCCAGAGTTCACCCAACATCTGAACCTTCAAAACCACCAAGACAAACCGCCTTACTAACTATATCACTAGAATCATCTCCAGTTGACCCAACAACTGATTTATCTACAGATCAACCATTATTATCAGAAGCTTCAGAGACATTATTAACAAAATCACTTACAGCATCAACATCTACTGAGCCAGAATCATCCACATTGAATTCCCAAGGAACATCAACTCGATTATTAAGAGCTTCACCATCTGCCATCTCAAAATCACTTACAGATCTTCCAACAATTGAATTTACAGAGTCTTCAACAAATTATGTTACATCATCACCTACTACTCCACATTCTTCTACTCATAAGTTGCTAACTCCTGACTCATCAGAAATGTCATCAACTAAAGTACTTGAAGCATCACCACCTGCTTCTGAAGAATCAACTACAATTCACTCATCACCATCTAAATCTGCAGACATTTTACCAAATACAGTTACAGCATCACTTTCCACTTTGCCAGAAACAGCTACAAATCAAATATCCACATCTGAATCTTCAGAATTCTTCACTCCAGTTTCACAGACTTTCTCACCACAAACATTTACAGATCAGACGGTAATATCTAAAACTTTAGAAAGGTCATCTGAAAACTCAGTTACGACATCACTGTCTCCATTTGCAGAATCACCTACAGTTAACCCATCAATATCTGAATCTTCAAAACCACCAAGAAAAACAGCTTTACCAACCATTTCCCCAAAATCATTTACTGATCAGCCATCAACACCCAAATCTGCAGAAGTTTTTAAATCACCAACAGATAAAGTGTCTCCATCTGCTGCAACAGAATCATCTATAGATCTGTCAATGACATCTAAAGATGCAGAAATCATAGCAACACAGAGAGTTACAGGTTCACCATCTTCTTTCTCAGAAACATCTACAGACCAGTCACTAACATCCAAAGCTGCAGAAAGGTCACTCACAAACTCAGTTACAGCATTTGCAGGATCACCAACAGTTAACCTATCAATATCTGAATCTTCAGAACCTTCAAGAGAAACAGCTTTACCAACCATTTCCCCAGAATCGATTACCAATCACCCATCAACACCCAAATCTGCAAAAATGTTTAAATCAACAACAGGTCAAGTGTCTCCATCTACTGCCCCAGAATCATTTAAAGGTCTGTCAATGACATCTAAAGATGCAGTAGCTTCATCAGCGAAATCAGTTACAGCATCACCACCTAAATCTGCAGAATCTTCTACAGATGGTTTGCCAATATCTGAAGCTCCAGTAACTTTATTAACACAACCACTTGCTGCATCACAATCCACTTTGCGAGAATCACTTACATCGGATTCCCAAGGAACATCATCACTATTATTTACTACATCGTTGTCTACGTTCCCAGAATCATCTATAAATTATTCAACATTTGAATCTCCAGAGTTGCCAACAAAATCTATTGAATTACCACCTACTTCTCAACAATTTTCCGCTCATCATTTAACATCTGAATCATCAGAAATGTCAGCAAAATTAATTACGCCATCACCACCTACTTCTGGAAAATCAACTACAGATCACTCATCAACAATAGATGCACCCCAAATGTCATCAAACGGTCAAACCTTAACAGTACCATTATCTTCACCAAAATCATCTTCAAATCAATCACCAACATCTATATCTTCAGAAACCTTACCATCACAAGCAGTTACAGTATCACCATCCACAATTCCATCCTTAGCATCTGATTCTCCAGAAATCATAGCAACACAGACAGTTACAGGTTCAACATCATCTTTCTTGGAAACAACTACAGACCAGTCAGTAACATCTAAAGCTGCAGAGATTTTAACAGTTATAGCACCACTTTCAACGTCACCAGAAACATATACGCCATTAACATCTGATTCTCCAGAAAGCATAGCAACACAGAGAGTTACAGGTTCACCATCTTCTTTCTCAGAAACATCTACAGACCAGTCATTAACATCTAAAGCTGCAGAAAGGTTAAACACAAGGTCAGTTACTGCATCACCATCTGCATCTACAGAATGGCCTAGAGTACACCCAACATCTGAACCTTCAAAACCACCAAGACAAACAGCCTTACTAACTATATCACTAAAATCATCTACAGTTGACCCAACAACTGATTTATCTACAGATCAACCATTATTATCAGAAGCTTCAGAGACATTATTAACAAAATCACTTACAGCATCAACATCTACTGTGCCAGAATCATCCACATTGAATTCCCAAGGAACATCAACACGATTATTAGGAGCTTCACCATCAGCCTTCTCAAAATCACTTACAGATCTTACAACAATTGAATTTAAAGGGTCTTCAACAAATTATGTTACATCATCACCTGCTACTCAACATCCTTCTACTCATAAGTTGCTAACTCCGGACTCATCAGAAATGTCATCAACTAAAGTACTTAAAGTATCACCACCTGCTTCTGGAGAATCAACTACAATTCACTCATCACCATCTAAATCTGCAGACATTTTACCAAATACAGTTACAGCATCACTTTCCACTTTGCCAGAAACAGCTTCAAATCAAAAATCCACATCTGAATCTTCAGAATTCTTCACTCCAGTTTCACAGACTTTCTCACCACAAACATTTACAGATCAGACGGTAATATCTAAAACTTTAGAAAGGTCATCTGGAAACTCAGTTACGACATCACCGTCTCCATTTGCAGAATCACCTACAGTTAACCCATCAATATCTGATTCTTCAGAACCACCAAGAAAAACAGCTTTACCAACCATTTCCCCAAAATCATTTACTGATCAGCCATCAACACCCAAATCTGCAGAAGTTTTTAAATCACCAACAGATAAAGTGTCTCCATCTGCTGCAACAGAATCATCTATAGATCTGTCAATGACATCTAAAGATGCAGAAATCATAGCAACACAGAGTGCTACAGGTTCACCATCTTCTTTCTCAGAAAAATCTACAGACCAGTCACTAACATCCAAAGCTGCAGAAAGGTCACTCACAAAGTCAGTTACAGCATTTGCAGGATCACCAACAGTTAACCTATCAATATCTGAATCTTCAGAACCTTCAAAAAAAACAGCTTTACCAACCATTTCCCCTGTACCGATTACCAATCACCCATCAACACCCAAATCTGGAGAAATGTTTAAATCAACAACAGGTCAAGTGTCTCTATCTACTGCTCCAGAATCATCTACAGGTCTGTCAATGATGTCTAAAGATGCAGTAGCTTCATCAGCGAAATCAGTTACAGCATCACCACCCAAATCTGCAGAACCTTCTACAGATGGTTTGCGAATATCTGAAGCTCCAGTAACTTTATTAACACAACCACTTGCTGCATCACAATCCACTTTGCGAGAATCACTTACATCGGATTCCCAAGGAACATCATCACTATTATTTACTACATCGTCGTCTACGTTCCCAGAATCATCTATAAATTATTCAACATTTAAATCTCCAGAGTTGCCAACAAAATCTATTGAATCACCAGCTACTTCTCAACAATTTTCCGCTCATCATTTAACATCTAAATTATCAGAAATGTCAGCAAAATTAATTACAGCATCACCACCTACTTCTGGAGAATCAATTACAGATCACTCATCAACAATGGATACACCCCAAATGTCATCAAACGGTCAAACTTCAACAGTACCATTATCTTCACCAAAATCATCATTAGATCAATCACCAACATCTATATCTTCAGAAACCTTACCATCACAGGCAGTTACAGTATCACCATCTACCTTCCCAGGATCATCTCTAAATTACTCATCAACAAATAAATCACCAAAAACATCAACAAATTCTATTAGTATACCATCAACCCATTTTTCAGAATCATCTAGTGATCACCAATCAACATCTGAAAATCCAGAAACTCAGAGACATACATTTATGTCTTTACCATTTACTCATCCAGAATCATCTATAGATGTTTTATCAACATCTAAATCTCCAAAACCACCTAACCTTCGATCATCAACAACTGAATCTCCAGAAACCATATCAACAAAATCAGTTAAAACATCCCCATCTAGACCTCAGGAATCATCTACAGCTCTCTCATCAACATCTAAATCTGCTAAGATTTTAACAGTTATTTCATCACTTTCAACTTTACCAGAAACATCTACAATTCCATCCACAGCATCTGATTCTCCAGAAATCATAGCAACACAGACAGTTACAGGTTCAACATCATCTTTCTTGGCAACAACTACAGACCAGTCAGTAACATCTAAAGCTGCAGAGATTTTAACAGTTATAGCACCACTTTCAACGTCACCAGAAACATATACACCATTAACATCTGATTCTCCAGAAAGCAAAGCAACACAGAGAGTTACAGGTTCACGATCTTCTTCCTCAGAAACATCTACAGACCAGTCACTCACATCCAAAGCTGCAGAAAGGTTAAACACAAGGTCAGTTACTGCATCACCATCTGCATCTACAGAATGGCCTAGAGTTCACCCAACATCTAAACCTTCAAAACCACCAATACAAACAGCCTTACTAACTATATCACTAGAATCATCTACAGTTGACCCAACAACTGATTTATCCACAGATCAACCATTATTATCAGAAGCTCCGGAGACATTATTAACAAAATCACTTACAGCATCAACATCTACTGTGCAAGAATCATCCACATTGAATTCCCAAGGAACATCAACACGGTTATTAGGAGCTTCACCATCTGCCATCTCAAAATCACTTACAGATCTTCCAACAATTGAATTTACAGAGTCTTCAACAAATTATGTTACATCATCACCTGCTACTCCACGTCCTTCTACTCATAAGTTGCTAACTCCTGACTCATCAGAAATGTCATCAACTAAAGTACTCAAAGCATCACCACCTGCTTCTGGAGAATCAACTACAATTCACTCATCACCATCTAAATCTGCAGACATTTTAGCAAATACAGTTACAGCATCACTTTTCACTATGCCAGAAACAGCTACAAATCAAATATCCTCATCTGAATTTTCAGAATTCTTCACTCCAGTTTCACAGACTTTCTCACCACAAACATTTACAGATCAGACTGTAATATCTAAAACTTTAGAAAGGTCATCCGGAAACTCAGTTACGACATCACCGTCTCCATTTGCAGAATCACCTACAGTTAACCCATCAATATCTGAATCTTCAGAACCACCAAGAAAAACAGCTTTACCAACCATTTCCCCAAAATCATTTACCGATCAGCCATCAACACCCAAATCTGCAGAAGTTTTTAATTCACCAACAGATAGTGTGTCTCCATCTGCTGCAAGAGAATCATCTATAGATCTGTCAATGACATCTAAAGATGCAGAAATCATAGCAACACAGAGAGTTACAGGTTCACCTTCTTCTTTCTCAGAAACATCTACAGACCAGTCACTCACATCCAAAGCTGCAGAAAGGTCACTCACAAACTCAATTACAGCATTTGCAGGATCACCAACAGTTAACCTATCAATATCTGAATCTTCAGAACCTTCAAGAGAAACAGCTTTACCAACCATTTCCCCAGAATCGATTACCAATCACGCATCAACACCCAAATCTGCAGAAATGTTTAAATCAACAACAGGTCAAGTGTCTCCATCTACTGCCCCAGAATCATCTACAGGTCTGTCAATGACGTCTAAAGATGCAGTAGCTTCTTCAGCAAAATCAGTTACAGCATCACCACTTAAATCTGCAGAATCTTCTACAGATGGTTTGCCAATATCTGAAGCTCCAGAAACTTTATTAACACAACCACTTGCTGCATCACAATCCACTTTGCGAGAATTACTTACATCGGATTCCCAAGAAACATCATCACTATTATTTACTACATCATCGTCTACGTTCCAAGAATCATCTATAAATTATTCAACATTTGAATCTCCAGAGTTGCCAACAAAATCTATTGCATCACCACCTACTTCTCAACAATCTTCTGCTCATCATTTAACATCTAAATTATCTGAAATGTCAGCAAAATCAATTACAGCATCAACACCTTCTTCTGGAGAATCAACTACAGATCACTCATCAACAATGGATGCGCCCCAAATGTCATCAAACGGTCAAACTTCAACAGTACCATTATCTTCACCAAAATCATCTTTAAATCAATTACCAATATCTATATCTTCAGAAACCTTACCATCACAGGCAGTTACAGTATCATCATCTACCTTCCCAGGATCATCTCTAAATTATTCATCAACAAATGAATCACCAGAAACATCATCAAATTCTATTAGTACACCATCAACCCAGTTTGCAGATTCATCTAGAGATCACCAATCAACATCTGAAAATCCAGAAACACAGAGACATACATTTATGTCTTTACCATTTACTCATCCAGAATCATCTATAGATGTATTATCAACATCTAAATCCTCAAAACCACCTAACCTTCCATCAACAACATCTGAATCTCCAGAAACCTTATCAACAAAATCAGTTAAAACATCACCATCTAGACCTCAGGAATCATCTACAGCTCTCTCATCAACATCTAAATCTGCTAAGATTTTAACAGTTATTTCATCACTTTCAACTTTACCAGAAACATCTACAATTCCATCCTCAGCATCTGATTCTCCAGAAATCATAGCAGCACAGACAGTTACAGGTTCAACATCATCTTTCTTGGAAACAACTACAGACCAGTCAGTAACATCTAAAGCTGCAGAGATTTTAACAGTTATAGCACCACTTTCAACGTCACCAGAAACATATACGCCATTAACATCTGATTCATCAGAAAGCATAGCAACACAGAGAGTTACAGGTTCACCATCTTCTTCGTCAGAAACATCTACAGACCAGTCATTAACATCTAAAGCTGCAGAAAGGTCAAACACAAAGTCAGTTACCGCATCACCATCTGCATCTACAGAATGGCCTAGAGTTCACCCAACATCTGAACCTTCAAAACCACCAAGACAAACAGCCTTACTAACTATATCACTAGAATCATCTACAGTTGACCCAACAACTGATTTATCTACAGATCAACCATTATTATCAGAAGTTTCAGAGACATTATTAACAAAATCACTTACAGCATCAACATCTACTAAGCCAGAATCATCCACATTGAATTCCCAAGGAACATCAACACAATTATTAAAAGCTTCACCATCTGTCTTCTCAAAATCACTTACAGATCTTACAACAATTGAATTTACAGAGTCTTCAACAAATTATGTTACATCATCACCGGCTACTCCACGTACTTCTACTCATAAGTTGCTAACTCCTGACTCATCAGAAATGTCATCAACTAAAATACTTAAAGCATCACCACCTGCTTCTGAAGAATCAACTACAATTCACTTATCACCATCTAAATCTGCAGACATTTCACCAAATACAGTTACAGCATCACTTTCCACTATGCCAGAAACAGCTACAAATAAAAAATCCACATCTGAATCTTCAGAATTCTTCACTCCAGTTTCACAGACTTTCTCACCACAAACATTTACAGATCAGACGGTAATATCTAAAACTTTAGAAAGGTCTCCCGGAAACTCAGTTACAACATCACCGTCTCCATTTGCAGAATCACCTACAGTTAACCCATCAATATCTGAATCTTTAGAACCACCAAGAAAAACAGCTTTACCAAACATTTCCCCAAAATCATTTACCGATCAGCCATCAACACCCAAATCTGCAGAAGTTTTTAAATCACCAACAGATAAAGTGTCTTCATCTGCTGCAACAGAATCATCTATAGATCTGTCAATGACATCTAAAGATGCAGAAATCATAGCAACAGAGAGAGTTACAGGTTCACCATCTTCTTTCTCAGAAACATCTACAGACCAGTCACTAACATCCAAAGCTGCAGAAAGGTCACTCACAAAGTCAGTTACAGCATTTGCAGGATCACCAACAGTTAACCTATCAATATCTGAATCTTCAGAACCTTCAAGAAAAACAGCTTTACCAACCATTTCCCTAGAATCGATTACCAATCACCCATCAACACCCAAATCTGCAGAAATGTTTAAATCAACAACAGGTCAAGTGTCTCCATCTACTGCTCCAGAATCATCTACAGGTCTGTCAATGACGTCTAAAGATGCAGTAGCTTCATCAGCGAAATCAGTTACAGCATCACCACCTAAATCTGCAGAATCTTCTACAGATGGTTTGCCAATATCTGAAGCTCCAGTAACTTTATTAACGCAACCACTTGCTGCATCACAATCCACTTTGCGAAAATCACTTACATCGGATTCCCAAGGAACATCATCACTATTATTTACTACATCGTCGTCTACGTTCCTAGAATCATCTATAAATTATTCAACATTTGAATCTCCAGAGTTGCCAACAAAATCAATTGCATCACCAGCTACTTCTCAACAATTTTCCGATCATCATTTGTTAACATCTGAATCATCAGAAATGTCAGCAAAATTAATTACAGCATCACCACCTACTTCTGGAGAATCAACTACAGATCACTCATCAACAATGGATGCACCCCAAATGTCATCAAACGGTCAAACTTCAACAGTACCATTATCTTTACCAAAATCATCTTCAATACAATCACCAACATCTATATCTTCAGAAACCTTACCATCACAGGCAGTTACAGTATCACCATCTACCTTCCCAGGATCATCTCTAAATTATTCATCAACAAATGAATCACCAGAAACATCATCAAATTCTATTAGTACACCATCAACCCAGTTTGCAGATTCATCTAGAGATCACCAATCAACATCTGAAAATCCAGAAACACAGAGACATACATTTATGTCTTTACCATTTACTCATCCAGAATCATCTATAGATGTATTATCAACATCTAAATCCTCAGAACCACCTAACCTTCCATCAACAACATCTGAATCTCCAGAAACCTTATCAACAAAATCCGTTAAAACATCACCATCTAGACCTCAGGAATCATCTACAGCTCTCTCATCAACATCTAAATCTGCTAGGATTTTAACAGTTATTTCATCACTTTCAACTTTACCAGAAACATCTACAATTCCATCCTCAGCATCTGATTCTCCAGAAATCATAGCAGCACAGACAGTTAGAGGTTCAACATCATCTTTCTTGGAAACAACTACAGACCAGTCAGTAACATCTAAAGCTGCAGAGATTTTAACAGTTATAGCACCACTTTCAACGTCACCAGAAACATATATGCCATTAACCTCTGATTCATCAGAAAGCATAGCAACACAGAGAGTTACAGGTTCACCATCTTCTTCGTCAGAAACATCTACAGACCAGTCATTAACATCTAAAGCTGCAGAAAGGTCAAACACAAAGTCAGTTACTGCATCACCATCTGCATCTACAGAATGGCCTAGAGTTCACCCAACATCTGAACCTTCAAAACCACCAAGACAAACAGCCTTACTAACTATATCACTAGAATCATCTACAGTTGACCCAACAACTGATTTATCTACAGATCAACTATTATTATCAGAAGCTCCAGAGACATTATTAACAAAATCACTTACAGCATCAACATCTACTAAGCCAGAATCATCCACATTGAATTCCCAAGGAACATCAACACAATTATTAAGAGCTTCACCATCTGTCTTCTCAAAATCACTTACAGATCTTACAACAATTGAATTTACAGAGTCTTCAACAAATTATGTTACATCATCACCTGCTACTCCACGTCCTTCTACTCATAAGTTGCTAACTCCTGACTCATCAGAAATGTCATCAACTAAAATACTTAAAGCATCACCACCTGCTTCTGGAGAATCAACTACAATTCACTCATCACCATCCAAATCTGCAAACATTTCACCAAATACAGTTACAGCATCACTTTCCACTATGCCAGAAACAGCTACAAATCAAATATCCACATCTGAATCTTTAGAATTCTTCACTCCAGTTTCACAGACTTTCTCACCACAAACATTTACAGATCAGACGGTAATATCTAAAACTTTAGAAAGGTCATCCGGAAACTCAGTTACAACATCACCGTCTCCATTTGCAGAATCACCTACAGTTAACCCATCAATATCTGAATCTTCAGAACCACCAAGAAAAACAGCTTTACCAACCATTTCCCCAAAATCATTTACCGATCAGCCATCAACACCCAAATCTGCAGAAGTTTTTAATTCACCAACAGATAGTGTGTCTCCATCTGCTGCAACAGACTCATCTATAGATCTGTCAATGACATCTAAAGATGCAGAAATCATAGCAACACAGAGAGTTACAGGTTCACGATCTTCTTCCTCAGAAACATCTACAGACCAGTCACTCACATCCAAAGCTGCAGAAAGGTCACTCACAAACTCAATTACAGCATTTGCAGGATCACCAACAGTTAACCTATCAATATCTGAATCTTCAGAACCTTCAAGAGAAACAGCTTTACCAACCATTTCCCCAGAATCGATTACCAATCACCCATCAACACCCAAATCTGGAGAAATGTTTAAATCAACAACAGGTCAAGTGTCTCCATCTACTGCCCCAGAATCATCTACAGGTCTGTCAATGACGTCTAAAGATGCAGTAGCTTCATCAGCAAAATCAGTTACAGCATCAACACCTAAATCTGCAGAATCTTCTACAGATGGTTTGCCAATATCTGAAGCTCCAGAAAATTTATTAACACAACCACTTGCTGCATCACAATCCACTTTGCGAGAATTACTTACATCGGATTCCCAAGGTACATCATCACTATTATTTACTACATCGTCGTCTACGTTCCAAGAATCATCTATAAATTATTCAACATTTGAATCTCCAGAGTTGCCAACAAAATCTATTGCATCACCAGCTACTTCTCAACAATCTTCTGCTCATCATTTAACATCTAAATTATCTGAAATGTCAGCAAAATTAATTACAGCATCAACACCTTCTTCTGGAGAATCAACTACAGATCACTCATCAACAATGGATGCGCCCCAAATGTCATCAAACGGTCAAACTTCAACAGTACCATTATCTTCACCAAAATCATCTTCAAATCAATCACCAACATCTATATCTTCAGAAACCTTACCATCACAGGCAGTTACAGTATCACCATCTACCTTCCCAGGATCATCTCTAAATTATTCATCAACAAATGAATCACCAGAAACATCAACAAATTCTATTAGTACACCATCAACCCAGTTTGCAGATTCATCTGGAGATCACCAATCAACATCTGAAAATCCAGAAACACAGAGACATACATTTATGTCTTTACCATTTACTCATCCAGAATCATCTATAGATGTATTATCAACATCTAAATCCTCAGAACCACCTAACCTTCGATCATCAACATCTGAATCTCCAGAAACCTTATCAACAAAATCAGTTAAAACATCACCATCTAGACCTCAAGAATCATCTACAGCTCTCTCATCAACATCTAAATCTGCTAAGATTTTAACAGATATTTCATCACTTTCAACTTTACCAGAAACATCTACAATTCCATCCTCAGCATCTGACTCTCCAGAAATCATAGCAGCACAGACAGTTACAGGTTCAACATCATTTTTCCTGGAAACAACTACAGACCAGTCAGTAACATCTAAAGCTGCAGAGATTTTAACAGTTATAGCACCACTTTCAACGTCACCAGAAACATATACGGCATTAACATCTGATTCTCCAGAAAGCATAGCAACACAGAGAGTTACAGGTTCACCATCGTCTTTGTCAAAAACATCTACAGACCAGTCATTAACATCTAAAGCTGCAGAAAGGTCACTCACAAACTCAGTTACAGCATTTGCAGGATCACCAACAGTTAACCTATCAATATCTGAATCTTCAGAACCTTCAAGAGAAACAGCTTTACCAACCATTTTCCCAGAATCGATTACCAATCACCCATCAACACCCAAATCTGCAGAAATGTTTAAATCAACAACAGGTCAAGTGTCTCCATCTGCTGCCCCAGAATCATCTACAGGTCTGTCAATGACGTCTAAAGATGCAGTAGCTTCATCAGCGAAATCAGTTACAGCATCAACACCTAAATCTGCAGAATCTTCTACAGATGGTTTGCCAATATCTGAAGCTCCAGTAACTTTATTAACACAACCACTTGCTGCATCACAATCCACTTTGCGAGAATCACTTACATCGGATTCCCAAGGAACATCATCACTATTATTTACTATATCGTCGTCTACGTTCCCAGAATCATCTATACATTTTTCAACATTTGAATCTCCTGAGTTGCCAACAAAATCTATTGCATCACCACCTACTTCTCAACAATCTTCTGCTCATCATTTAACATCTAAATCATCTGAAATGTCAGCAAAATTAATTACAGCATCAACACCTACTTCTGGAGAATCAACTACAGATCACTCATCAACAATGGATGCACCCCAAATGTCATCAAACAGTCAAACGTCAACAGTACCATTATCTTCACCAAAATCATCTTCAAATCAATCACCAACATCTATATCTTCAGAAGCATCACAAGCAGTTACATTATCACTATCTACCTTCCCAAAATCATCTCTAGTTTATTCATCAACAAATAAATCACCAAAAACTTCAACGAAATCCTTATCAACAAAATCAGTTAAAACATTACCCTCTAGACCCCAGGAATCATCTACAGCTCTCTCATCAACATCTAAATCTGCTAATTTTTTGATAGTTACAGCATCACTTTCAACTTTGCCAGAATCATCTACAAATCCATCCTCAGCATCTGAATCTCCAGAAATCTTAGTAGCACAAACAGTTACAGGTTTACCAACTTCTTCCTCAGAATCATCCATAGACCAGACCTCAGTAACATCTGAAGCTGCAGGAAGATCACCCACAATATTAGATGCAACATCACCATCTGCTTTTATAGAATCTCTTACAGTTCACCCAACAACATCTGAATCTTCAAAACCATCAAGACAAACAGCCATGACAACTACATCCCTAAAATCACCTATAAATCAGTCATTTGCATCAAAAGCTGCAGAAATTCCAGTATCAACACACACCTCTGTAGAATCAACTACAGATCATTTAAACCCATTTCCAAATCACTCACAAACAACTGGTTCTCCAAAACCTTTATCAACACAGTCAGTTACAGCATCACTGCCAGCTCTCTCACAATCATCGTCAGGTAATTCAAATGAATCACTAGAAATATCAACAAAATTATTTACTGTATCTTTAACCATGTCTACCAAATCATCAAGAGATCACCAACCAACACCTAACACTCCAGAAACACAGAGACAAACAGATACAGCGTTACCATTTACTCATTCAGAATCAGCTACAGCTGAATCTCTTAAAATGTTAACACACACGTTTAAGGCATCGGTTTCTACTCTGCTAGAAACATCTGTAGATAATTTGATAACTAATTCACCAGAAATGCTGGCAACTACCCCACAATTTTCTACATATGATTTAGCAGCAACTGACTCTTTAGGCACTACTTCAACAAGATCAGTTATAACCCCCAAACCTACTTCTGCAGAATCATCTCCAAAACTATCATCAGTATATGAATCTCAAAACACTTTTCCAACGCAAACAGTCACATCATCACCTCCTACTTTGCCAGAAATATCTAAAGATCATTCAACTAAATTTCCAGAAATGCCCACAAAGTCAGACACCACATTACAATCTACTTCCACTAAATCATTTACACAACACTCTGAAACTGGAAGAATCTCATCAATACAAACAGATGGTGTTTCACAACCAACTAACCAAGAATCATTTGCAGACCCATTATCAACTTCTAAATCTTCAGAAACTTCATTAAAACCATTGGTTATATCGCCATTTACTTCATCACAATTGTCCACTGATCACTTATCAACATTTGAAATTCCAAAAGCTTCAACACCACAGTCAGCTGCCACATTACCCTCGAGTTCCCCAGAATCATCTAAGAAATCACCATTAACAACTATATCTCCACAAGGCTTACCTATACTATCAAATACACAATCTACTTCCCTAAGACCAACAAAAGCTCAAACATCAGCATTTGTATCTCAAGGAATGTCTTCATCATCAGCTGGCACTTCAGAAGCAATAACAGAAAGAGTAACATCGTCACAAGTAACCACCAACAAAACCACCGCTATCACTTTTCAACCCCAAACAGCTCCACTATCAACAAGTATTGTTTCTCCAACATATAAAGAACATTTCTGTATATATTGTATCATATTACTATCAAGTAATTATTTTGTTTATTTGTTTGATTTCTATAGATTTTGCAGCGTCTGCTCATGCGGTGGTTAGGATGCGAGGTGTCAAGAAACTAACCAGTGACCAAATCATCTTCTATACAGAGCAGGTAAGGCCATACTTTGTCCTATACCACAAATTTATTCGAGAAGTGTTTTGTGTTAATACTTGCTTTGCTAACAGTTACCATTTTATTTTATTAACTAATGCATCTGTATTCTTTCTGTTATCACATACTGTATGTTATAGCAGTATTGCAGCTATAAAGGAACATTACATAGATGTCACAAATCCCCTCAAAGCATTATTGACATTATTGATTATGGGGAAGTGACAGCTCAAGGTTCTGGGAAGGATCCAAGTCCTAGTATTGCCAAGCTGCCACTCTTGGGCCCTTGAGCAAAGCCCTTAATCCTCTGTGCTTCCGGGGTGCTGTATCATTTCTGACCCCAGCTTCCTTACATTTCTGGGATATGTAAAGAAATAATTTACTGTGCTGTATTCAAGTCAAGTCAAGAAGCTTTTTATTGTCATTTCAACCATATATAGCTGTAAAATGAAACAACACAGTGAAATGAAACAACGTTCCACCAGAACCCTGATGCTACATACAACAATAATCACAGAAACAGAAAACACAGGGCTAATGACTAGTAAGTGTCCTCGCCACATAAAGTGCATGTGTGCAACCTGGTGCAAACAGTGCAAAGACAACACAAGACAGTTTAAGACAACACAGGACAGTGCAAAGACAACACAGGACAGTGAAGGACAAAACACAAAATAGCTCTGCCAGTAAACCTGTTGTGACAAGACGAAGTGAACAAAATTGAACAGTACAAAATGTAAACAAAAATGTTGTGCAAACGAGCAATTTAACAGCAGTTCAGAAAGGATGTGCAAAGAAAGCATTTAATGTAGTGTGGGTGGTACTGAAGTCATGGGTGTGTATTGTATATATGAAAAGTAAAAATACCCCAACCCTTATTTTTTGTTTTAATTTCCTGTATCGTCATTTTCAGTAATTCCTTTGGTGTGTTTGTTTATCTTTTGTCTGTTAAACGTTAAACATTGTGTACTAATTATAGCCTTGTGTGTGTTTGGTACTAATACTGGAACTTCCTTCTATATATGTTAGTGCTGTTGTTATAGAAACTCAACAGCACTGGTGTATAGTATAACTTATACCACAATGAGGTTGAATACTCTAATCAGGAAGTGTTCGTTTACTATAACATCAACCCTAACAGTAGTTTACTGCAAGTCATTCTGTGAAAAAATAGTTAACATTATTGTGCTTTTTCTTAAAAAAACAATAAGAGGAAAATTATCCTATACTATACGTCACACCACCCTTATGTGAGTTTATTTTACCAACACAGCCTGTGATGTGGTATTTCTAACATTGACATCATATATGTTCTTAGTAATAAAATTCTTAATATGAAATCTTTGGTTTACATCTTCAAGTAAATAGTCCAAATATAATAAATATGTTATATATATATATATATATATATATTCACTTTTTTTTTTTATTGCAGTTTTTTAGGCTACTCCAAGCCAGAGCTGATGGAACTATTAGGATTAAAGTGAAGCAGATTCAAAAAGTGTCACCATACTGATCACCATCTTAAAGTTCAATAAATTATGGAGAAGGATGACGAATGGATTTTATTATTCCACAAATGTACTGCCACTGTCAGCTAAACACATGCACCAGTTTTAAATAATCAGCTCAAGATGAGAACTGAAACATTGTTTGGCTTTTCCTGCATAGTTTGGCATGTATGCATGTAAAAATTCCTCTACAATTTGTCTGTGTTTTAAATTTGCATATGCGCACGCATGTTGCATGTGTCAAATAATTAAAACTCTACTTAGCCTAAAAAATTTTACTGGCTGTGCTATTAAAAAAAAAATGTCTAGAATGATTTTTGGAATAAAAATAATCCCAATTACCAAAGCCAACATTCATTAAATGAACTGAAAATCAAGTTTGAAGAATTTGTCATGCATGCTATAGTATCATAATCCAAAGGCAATGTCATGTCATGTCATTACCAGTAGGAAAAAAGTATGTGTTAATGTTCTTGAATATAAATGTACATTTGTGTGTGTGTGTGTGTAGTCTATGTGCATTACACTATAAGTCTTTTACATTTAGACAGAAACAAGCTATTATTAATATTATCAATATGTCAGTGTAAAATGTTCTTGTCTTTTTGGTGTCTGTAATGTTAAACCACAGCTACTATATAAATACATATATGTTCTGCATTTAAATTGTTTATCTTTTGTCATTAAATCTATTGTGACATACTTGTGCAACATCAGATGAGTTTCTTTCTTCTGCATTTTTTCATGGTGTTCATTATGGGTGGGTGAGAGGCAGAATCTACTGCTACTGTAATTCATACAGTATTTCTCAATAAGATTGAAAATGTGTTGATTGTACATCATCTAACATAATATATATATCTTAATATGTATATTTTATTTTACATTTCCTATATTTTATTTTATTTGAATCTTTACTTAAACTTTACTTTACTTTTATTCAGTCATATATATAGTATAATTAGCTTTCTATATTCAAGCTGCAAAGTAAATTAAACCATATGGAAGTTTTCATATTCATCATATGTTATCAACAATTGGGAGATAACTGGGATGGAATGTATGTTTACCTCCTCAAAGCAGTTGGGTTGGTGTTTTTATAGATTGAAATTTAACAAGAGAAAATGTCTGCATGGTGATGGTCGAAAGAAAATGCTTGTTTTCGCTATAAAGCAAAATTCACTTAAAAGGAGTCGAATAATAAGGAGTCGAAAAATAAAAGTCAATTGCTTTGATATTTTAGGTTTAGGGGTGGTTTCTCTGTTTTTTATGAGTCTGAGGCCAGACTTTATTTATTAACTTAATGTAGCCATAGTCCTTGCTTAAACCCCACCAAAACAGAGCAGTGCAGCCGTGCTTCATTCCTTTAAACTCTTTTCTTTTCCTTATCTGTAAAATCAAAGTTTCAGAATCCATCCTGAAATTTTTATTATCCATAGTATCAATCTTATCTTCTTATAGATTAACTGGCTGAAATAGGTCTCTGCTATAGCTCAAGGCCATAATAACAGCATTGCATTCTTTTGCACCACTACATGAATTCCTATGCTGAATTCCTCATTAATTTGATGTTGAATTTTCCAGGAAAATTGCAAGTAAATATAACTTTTAATATTTTTAGTAGCTAAGGGTGTAACATGGATATTGTCGAATTTGTTTTAGATCATTTTTTTTTCTCACATAAAACTATTGTAACTAAGCAGGATCAGTAACAATAACAATCTTCTTCAGTGACATCAGAGTGGCACCAAATGGAAAATTATTTAATATAATGGTTTTTATATAAAGGTACACATTCCAGGGTGTAGTTTTACAGTATAGTTCCAAGGAAGCATAGCATACGGTTAAAGGAGATAAAGCCTAAAATGATCTCCACTGTAACACTAAACAGACGTATATGTTATTATTTGAGACACAGCACGGTATTTCCCTGAGAACCTGTTATTCCTGGGAGGAGATAAGGGTAGGGCTTGAAGTCAGAACTGTACAATAGCCTGCCAGTGCTAAGAGTTTATTATTCAACGAAACAGCTGAATTCAACACATTTTATTTAGGGGAAAAAACTCTGTTTAATGAATGCCATGCCGAAAGCTGCTTTTAAATCGCTGCACAGCAAGATGCTTACATTTCTATTTCTCATAGGATGCATTTTAATGATTACAGGGCAACCTACAGCAACAGGTAAGATGCTATTTATTAACTTTACTTGCCATGTTGATGTACATCAAGGAAAAAATATAGTGGACACCTGGCCATAAGGTTCATATGTGACTTTGAACATCCGGTTCTACATTTAATATCAATTTGCTGTTATAATAACTGCTACGCTGTTGGGATGATGTTGCACTTTATTTTGGAGTGTGCATTAGGAGATTTGTCCTCATTCAGCCACAGGGGTTTTAGTAAAGCCAGGTACTGAAGAACGGTCAAGAGACCTGGGGTGCAATTAAGATTAACATAAGTTGTTCAGTAGGGTTGAGAACAGAACTTTATAGCAGGGCACTAAAGATTTTCCAACCATGTAAACCTTATCATCATGAAGTTTGCATTGTGCATAAGGGGATTGTCACACTGAACCAGGTTTCAGTCTCCTAGATCAAGTGGATGGAAAATGTTATGCTACTGCATCCAAATACATTCTATACAGTTGTGTTTTGGGAACCACATTTGATTGGAAATGTTAGGTTCCCCTTATAATGTTGTTCCATTACTTTTGCCCATATAGTGTATATATAGTATGTATTGATATATGTTTTTAGAATCAGTACAATTTGTCCTTCATGGCTTATCAGTGACAGTGACGTAGGAGAAGTGTTGAATATATAAACAAGCTCAGAACCTTAAACCTGGATCACTGCATTAAAAGTTAAAAAAGGAATAACTGCACCAGAGCTCTTAGGCAAATGTACTGAATAAAAAATAGAAGTGCGTACCATTTAGTTCAGCATGAAGCAATCCGCAGCACATGAAATTATTTTTTTTATATTGTTAAGTACAACCATATGCTGTAATTGTATATATGTCCACATGAAAAAAAAAAGAAATGCAAACTATACTACAGGTAGTGGTTGATTTACAACCTATCATTCAAGAAAATGTAACAAAAATGAATGTGTTTAAATCAATTTCACTAAACTAATGCAAGACAGCTATATAATCGATTTTATACTTTCCAGAAACTTCAACAATACAATCATTTGAAGAATCAACAACTACTTTAACAGAATCAACATCAAATCAGTTTTTAATATCAACTACCGCACAAACTGTATCAACCTCTGAATATCCAGAAACTTCAGCTACACAAACAGTTCTAGCATCATCATCTGCTTCCACAGAGTCAATGACAGAAACTTTATCAACCTCTGAAATTCCAGAAACATCAGCAACACAAACAACTCCAGCATCAACATCTACTTCAACAGACTCTACTACAGAAATAATATCGATTTCAGATACTCTAGAAACTTCAGCCATTTCTGAATCTCCAGAAACATCATCACCACAAACAATTCCAACAACACCTACTTCCCAGGAATTAACTACATCTCTGTCATCAACATCACCCACTCCAGAAATGTTTTCAATCTCTGAATCTCCAGAAACTTCAGCTACAGAAACAATTACAGCATCAATAACTACTTCACTAAAATTCAATACAGAACTATCATCAACATCAGAAACTTTAGACAGTTTACCAACCTCAGAAACTTCAGCTACACTAACAATTCTAGCATCCTTATCTGCTTCCACAGAATCAATGACAGAAACTTTATCAACCTCTGAAATTCCAGAAACATCAGCAACACAAACAATTACAGCATCAACATCTACTTCAACAGACTCGCCTACAGAAATAATATCGATTTCTGATACTCTAGAAACTTCAGCCATTTCTGAATCTCCAGAAACATCAACACCACAAACAATTCCAACAACACCTACTTCCCAGGAATTAACTACATCTCTGTCATCAACATCACCCACTCCAGAAATGTTTTCAATCTCTGAATCTCCAGAAACTTCAGCTACAGAAACAATTACAGCATCAATAACTACTTCACTAAAATTCAATACAGAACTATCATCAACATCAGAAACTTTAGACAGTTTACCAACCTCAGAAACTTCAGCTACACTAACAATTCTAGCATCCTTATCTGCTTCCACAGAATCAATGACAGAAACTTTATCAACCTCTGAAATTCCAGAAACATCAGCAACACAAACAATTACAGCATCAACATCTACTTCAACAGACTCGCCTACAGAAATAATATCGATTTCTGATACTCTAGAAACTTCAGCCATTTCTGAATCTCCAGAAACATCAACACCACAAACAATTCCAACAACACCTACTTCCCTGGATTTAACTACATCTCTGTCATCAACATCACCCACTCCAGAAATGTTTTCAATCTCTGAATCTCCAGAAACTTCAGCTACAGAAACAATTACAGCATCAACGTCTCCTTCACCAGATTTAACCACAAATCAAGTAGCAAAATCACACACTCCAGCAAGTCTATCAACCTCTGAATCTACAAAAACTTCAGCAACTCAAGCATTAACAGGATCAATGTCTACTTTAACATATTTCCCAATAAATCTATCATCAAACTCAGACACTTCAGAAACTTTTTTAACCTCTGATTCTCCAGAAACAGCAGCAACAAAAACAATTACAGCATCAATAACTACTTCACTAAAATTCAATACAGAACTAACATCAACATCAGAAACTCCAGACAGTTTACCAACCTCAGAAACTTTAGCTAAACAAACAATTCTAGCATCATCATCTGCTTCCACAGAATCAATGACAGAAACTTTATCAACCTCTGAAATTCCAGAAACATCAGCAACACAAACAATTACAGCATTAACATCTACATCAACAGACTCTACTACAGAAATATCATCGCTTTCAGATACTCTAGAAACTTCAGCCATTTCTACATATTCAGAAACATCAACACCACAAACAATTCCAACAACACCTACTTCCCTGGAATTAACTACATCGCTGTCATCAACATCACCCACTCCAGAAATGTTGTCAACCTCTGAATCTCCAGAAACTTCAGCTACAGAAACAATTACAGCATCAACTTCTCCTTCACCAGATTTAACCACAAATCTATTAGCAAAATCACACACTCCAGCAAGTTTATCAACCTCTGAATCTACAGAAACTTCAGCAACTCAAGCATTAACAGGATCAATGTCTACTTTAACATATTTCCCAATAAATCTATCATCAAACTCAGACACTCCAGAAACTTTATCAACCTCTGATTCTCCAGAAACAGCAGCAACAGAAACAATTACAGCATCAATAACTACTTCACTAAAATTCAATACAGAACTATCATCAACATCAGAAACTCCAGACAGTTTACCAACCTCAGAGACTTCAGCTAAACAAACAATTACAGCATCATCATCTGCTTCCACAGAATCAATGACAGAAACTTTATCAACCTCTGAAATTCCAGAAACATCAGCGACACAAACAATTACAGCATCAACATCTACATCAACAGACTCTACTACAGAAATATCATCGCTTTCAGATACTCTAGAAACTTCAGCTATTTCTACATATCCAGAAACATCAACACCACAAACAATTCCAACAACACCTACTTCCCTGGAATTAACTACATCTCTGTCATCAACATCACCCACTCCAGAAATGTTGTCAACCTCTGAATCTCCAGAAACTACAGCTACAGAAACAATTACAGCATCAACGTCTCCTTCACCAGATTTAACCACAAATCTATTAGCAAAATCACACACTCCAGCAAGTTTATCAACCTCTGAATCTACAGAAACTTCAGCAACTCAAGCATTAACAGGATCAACGTCTACTTTAACAGATTTCCCAATAAATCTATCATCAAACTCAGACACTTCAGAAACTTTATCAATCTCTGATTCTCCAGAAACAGCAGCAACAGAAACAATTACAGCAACAATAACTACTTCACTAAAATTCAATACAGAACTATCATCAACATCAGAAACTTTAGGCAGTTTACCAACCTCAGAAGCTCCAGGTACATCAGCTACACAAACAATTCTAGCATCATTATCTGCTTCCACAGAATCAATGAGAGAAACTTTATCAACCTCTGAAATGCCAGAAACATCAGCAACACAAACAATTACAGCATCAACATCTACTTCAACAGACTCTCCTACAGAAATATTATCGGTTTCAGATACTCTAGAAACTTCAGCCATTTCTGAATCTCCAGAAACATCAACACCACAAACAATTCCAACAACACCTACTTCCCTGGAATTAACTACATCTCTGTCATCAACATCACCCACTCCAGAAATGTTTTCAATCTCTGAATCTCCAGAAACGTCAGCTACAGAAACAATTACAGCATCAACGTCTCCTTCACCAGATTTAACCACAAATCTAGTAGCAAAATCACACACTCCAGCAAGTCTATCAACCTCTGAATCTACAAAAACTTCAGCAACTCAAGCATTAACAGGATCAATGTCTACTTTAACATATTTCCCAATAAATCTATCATCAAACTCAGACACTTCAGAAACTTTTTTAACCTCTGATTCTCCAGAAACAGCAGCAACAGAAACAATTACAGCATCAATAACTACTTCACTAAAATTCAATACAGAACTATCATCAACATCAGAAACTCCAGACAGTTTACCAACCTCAGAAACTTCAGCTAAACAAACAATTCTAGCATCATCATCTGCTTCCACAGAATCAATGACAGAAACTTTATCAACCTCTGATATTCCAAAAACATCAGCGACACAAACAATTACAGCATCAACATCTACATCAACACACTCTACTACAGAAATATCATCGCTTTCTGATACTCTAGAAACTTCAGCTATTTCTACATATCCAGAAACATCAACACCACAAACAATTCCAACAACACCTACTTCCCTGGAATTAACTACATCTCTGCCATCAACATCACCCACTCCAGAAATGTTGTCAACCTCTGAATCTCCAGAAACTTCAGCTACAGAAACAATTACAGCATCAACGTCTCCTTCACCAGATTTAACCACAAATCTATTAGCGAAATCACACACTCCTGCAAGTCTATCAACCTCTGAATCTACAGAAACTTCAGCAACTCAAGCATTAACAGGATCAACGTCTACTTTAACAGATTTCCCAATAAATCTATCATCAAACTCAGACACTCCAGAAACTTTATCAACCTCTGATTCTCCAGAAACAGCAGCAACAGAAACAATTACAGCATCAATAACTACTTCACTAAAATTCAATACAGAACTATCATCAACATCAGAAACTCTAGACAGTTTACCAACCTCAGAAGCTCCAGGTACATCAGCTACGCAAACAATTCTAGCATCCTTATCTGCTTCCACAGAATCAATGACAGAAACTTTATCAACCTCTGAAATTCCAGAAACATCAGCAAAACAAACAATTAGAGCATCAACATCTACTTCAACAGACTCTACTACAGAAATATCATCGCTTTCAGATACTCTAGAAACTTCAGCCATTTTTACATATCCAGAAACATCAACACCACAAACAATTCCAACGACACCTACTTCCCTGGAATTAACTACATCTCTGTCATCAACATCACCCACTCCAGAAATGTTGTCAACCCCTAAATCTCCAGAAACTTCAGCTACAGAAACAATTACAGCATCAATGTCTCCTTCACAAGATTTAACCACAAATCTAGTAGCAAAATCACACACTCCAGCAAGTTTATCGACCTCTGAATCTACAGAAACTTCAGCAACTCAAGCATTAACAGCATCAACATCTACTTCAACAGATTCAACAATAAATCTATCATCAAACTCAGACACTCCAGGAACTTTATCAACCTCTGATTCTCCAGAAACAGCAGCAACAGAAACAATAACAGCATCAGTTACAGCTCCAGGTACATTAGCTACACAAACAATTCAAGCATCATCATCTGCTTCCACAGAATCAATGACAGAAACTTTATCAACCTCTGAAATTCCACAAACATCAGCTACACAAACAATTCTAGCATCCTCATCTGCTTCCACAGAATCAGTGACAGATCTATCAACATTAGACACTTCAGAAATGTTATCAACATCTACTTCAACAGACTCTACTACAAAAATATTATCAACATCAGATGCTTTAGAAATTTCAGCCATCTCTAAATCTCCAGAAACCTCAACACAATCAATTCCACCATCAACACCTACTTCATCAGAATTAACTACAGATCTGCCATCAACATCACACACTCCAGCAACTTTATCAACCTCTGAATCTTCAGAAACTTCAGCAACACAAGCATTTGCAGCATCATTATCTGCTTCCACAGAATCAACTAAAGATCTATCATCAACATCAGCTGCTCCAAAAATGTTATCAACCTCTGAATCTCCAGAAACATCTTCAACACATACAATTACAGCATCAAATTCTACTTCACCGGATTTAACCAATCTATTAACATCAACCAATCCAGCAACTTTATCAACCTCTGAATCTCCAGAAACGTCAGCATCACAAGTCTTTACAGCATTATCATCTGCTTCCACAGAATCAACTAAAGATCTATCATCAACATCAGCCGCTCCAGAAATGTTATCAACCTCTGAATCTCCGAAAACATCCGTTGCACAAACAATTACAGCATTAACTTCTACTTCACCAAAATCCACTACACATATAGCACCTAAATCCAACGCTCCAGAAACCTTGTCAACCACTGAATCTCCAGAAACTTTAGCTACACAAACAATTACAGTATCAACATCTACTTCAACAGACTCTACTACAGAAATATTATCAACATCAGATACTCTAGAAATTTCAGCCATCTCTAAATTTTCAGAAACATCAACAACACAAACAATTCCACCATCAACACCTACTTCACCAGAATTAACTACAGATCTGCCATCAACATCACATGCTCCAGCAACTTTATCAACCTCTGAATATCCAGAAACTTCAGCAGCACAGACAATTCTAGCATCAACATCTAGTTCACCAGAATTAACGACAGATCTGTCATCAACATCAGACGCTCCAGAAACTATATCAACCTCTGAATCTCCAGAAACATCAGCAACACAAACAATTGCAACATCCACTTCGCTGAAATTAGCAACAGATCTATCATCAATATCGAACACTCCAGAATCTTTATCAACCTTTAAATCTTCAGAAACTTCAGCTACACAAACAATTACAGAATCAAAATCTACCTTACCAGATTTACCCACAAATCTATTAGCAACATCACACAATCCAGCAACTTTATCAACCTCTGCAGCTCCAGAAACCTCAACACAATCATTTACAGCATCATCTGCTTCCACAGAATCAACTAAACATCTATCATCAACATCAGCCACTCCAGCAACTTTATCAACCTCCGAATCTTCAAAAACTTCAGCAACCCAAGCATTTGCATCATCATCATCTGCGTCCACAGAATCAACTAAAGATCTATCATCAACATCAGCCGCTCCAGAAATTTTATCAACCTCTGAATCTCCAGAAACATCTTCAACACATACAATTACAGCATTATCTTCTATTTCACCAAAACCCACTACACTTATAACATCTAAATCCAACGCTCTAGAAACTTTATCAACCTCTGAATCTCTAGAAACTTCAGCAACACAAACAATTACAGTATCAACATCTACTTCACCGGAATTAACCACAGATCCGTCACCAACATCAACCACTCCAGAGATTCTGACTTTCTCTGAATCTTCAGAAACATCAGCAACACAAACGATTACAGCATCATCTACTTCAACAGGCTCGACTACAGATCTGTCATCAAGATCAGACACTCCAGAAACATCAGAAACACAACCAATTGCAACATCAATATCTACTTTGCTAAAATTAACAACAGATCTATCAACATCAAACACGCCAGGATCTTTATCAATCTCTAAAACTTCAGAAACTTCAGCTACACAAACATTTACAGCATCCACATTTACTTCACCATATTTAACTACACATCTATTATCAACATCACACAGTCCAGCATCTTTATCAACCTCTAAATCTCCAGAAACTTTAGCATCACAAGCATTTACAGCATTATCATCTTTTTCCACAGAATCAACTAATGATCTATTAGCAACATCAGACGCTCCAGCAACTTTATCTACCTCCGAATCTTCAGAAACTTTAGCAACCCAAGCATTTGCGACATCATCATCTGCGTCCACAGAATCAATTAAAGATCTATCAACATCATCCACCCCAGAAATGTTATCAACCTCTGAATATCCAAAAACATCAGCTTCACAAATGATTACAGCATTACCTTTTACTTCACCAAAATCCATTACACTCATAACATCAAAATCCAACGCTCCAGAAACTTTATCTACCTCTGAATCTCTAGAAACTTCAGCAACACAAACGATTACAGCATCAACTATTTCAACAGACTCAACTACAGATCTGTCATCAAGATCAACCACTCCATCAACTTTATCAAACTCTAAATCTTCAAAAACATCAGCAACACAAACAATTACAGCTTCTTTTACTTCAACAGACTCAACTACAGATCTGTCATCAACATCAGACACTTCAGAAATTCTGACTTCCTCTGAACCAATTGCAACATCAACATCTACTTCACTAAAATTAACAACATATATATCAACATCAAACACGCCAGAATCTTTATCAATCTCTAGATCTTCAGAAACTTCAAGATTTACAGCATCAACATCTCCTTCACCACATTTAACCACACATCTATTATCATCACACACTCCAGCAACTTTATCAACCTATGAATCTCCAGAAACTTCAGCAACACAAGCATTTACAGCATCATCTACTTCAACAGGCTCAACTACAGATCTATCATCAACATCTGACACTTCAGAAATGTTATCAACCTTTGAATCTCCACAAACTCAAACTTCAACTGCACAAACCATTAGAGCATCACCAGCTATTTCCCCTAAACCAACAGATCACTCATCAGCTGTATCTGTAGAAACTTCCTCAATGTCACTAGTTACTGCATCCTTATATTATTCCCCAGCAACTAAATATCCAGAAACATTTTTAACATCTAAGTTTCCAGGAGTTTTATCAACAAGAATGTTTACAGCATCTACTGTTTCAGGCTCCTCTAAAGATTTACCTTTGACAGCAGTAAAACAGACAACCAATGAACAAGAATCAATTTCTAATTTCCCAAGTTCCTCAGTTAAACCTATGCTTTCACCTGCTGCACAAACATCTTCTACAACTAAAATTACATCTTCAACTTTATCCAATCTGCCCTCAACATTCACACCAAAACAATCAACAGCTAAAGATTCACCTATTACTGATTCAAATGTTTTAGCTTCTACTATTGCTGTAACAGCCATGCCTTTAACTTTTCTATCAACACCTACACCTCATTTTTTACCAAGCACATCTTCAGCAACTGCTTCAACGAACAAGGATTTACCAGTGACTACTATTCCATCATTACTCACACAACCAATCACCCCTCCAAAAACAACAACTAGTAAATATACCCAATCAACTACATCTCCTGCATTTACCAGCACAAAAACCAACACGATCCCATTTCCTTCAAGCATTACCACAACACCTTCCCTATTTGTAACTTCTACCAGCCACCCTTCCACATCTACAGCTCCAGCAACAGCCATATTTCCAACATCAATGGTCTCCACAAAAACAGGTCTGACAACAAATATTGTTCCCATCTTTCAAGCAACTGCTACCTTATTATCAACAACAACAACTTTTCCAAATACAGCAAGCCCCATCACATCCACTAGTCTAACAATGCCCAGCAACTTAGCAACCACATCTTCAAAACCAACAACTCCTCCAGCTACAGTAACATTTAACACAAGTAATAGTCAAACAACGCCAATAAACAGCACAAACATTTCTACAAAAAACACCTCTGAAATAACATCAACAAGTCATCCAAATACAACAGTTAGAAATACAACCACCAGTCAGACAACAACTACACCTATCACTACCATCTCACCAACAAAAACCTTTTTAACAACACCCACAACTCTTCTAAATACAGCAAACACCATCACATCCACTAGTCTAACAATGCCCAGCAACTTGATAAGCACATATCCAAAACCAACTACAGGTGCTTCCACAACAAACACTAGTCTAACAACAACTAAATCAATCACAACTACCTCTCCAACAACTACCTCCACAACAATGCCCCCATCTTCAACAAATAAAGCAAACCCCACTGAATCAATTAATCTAACATTGCCCATTGGCCTGATAACCACATCTACGAAAACAGTTACAACAACCGGCACAGCCATTTCTTCTACAACTGCTTCTCCAACAACACATACATCTTATTCAAATTCAACAGCAACAACATCCAATGCAACAAAAACTACGACTACCACAAACGTCTCTTTAACAGAAGGCACCTCTTCAACTCTAGCCACAACTACTCCAAAAGGAACAAACACCACAATCAATAGTCCAGCAATGACCAGCAAAAGCATTTCTCCAACCACTGATGGATCAACACCGACAACCACAATTTCACACAGTAATCTAACAATGCCTATTAACATTATATCCACTTCTACAAATAGAAGTTCGTCAACAACCAGTACATCTGTTTCTGTAGCAACCACATCTCCAAAACCAACAACTCCTCCAGCTTTAGTAACATTTAACACAACTACTAGTCAGACAATGCCAATAAACAGCACAAACATATCTACAAAAAACACCTCTGCAATATCATCAACAAGTTATCCAAATACAACAGCTACCAATACAACCACCGGTCTGACAACAACTACACCTATCACTACCATCTCTCCAACAAAAACTACCATTTTAACAACATCCACTAGTCTAACAATGCCCAGCAACTTGATAAGCACATCTCCAAAACCAACTACAGATGCTTCCACTACAAGAACAACCAGCACAACCATTAATTCTACAACCATCTTTTCAACATCAAAAACTCTTCCAAATACAACTGCTACCAGCACAAGCCCTGGTCTGCCACCAAATAAATCTATTGCAACCATCTCTCCAACATCAGCCACAATTCCACCAAATACAGAAATCCCCATCAAAACCACTAGTTCAACAATGCCCATAATCCTAACAACCACCAGTAAAACAACTACAACTACAACATCAACCAGTACAACCACAGCTCCAGCAGCCACCTCTCTAACAACACATTCAAATGTAACAAACTTAACTATTCCAACAATGGTAATGACCACAACCAGCTTTCCACAAACAGTAACAACTAATTCAACAATGACCAGCACAACCACAAACTCAACAACACAAACCATCACAAGCACCTCCCCAATAACGACAGCTACTACTCCAACAAATACCATGTCAGTTACCACAACCACCTCTCCAAGAACATCTACATCTTTTTCAATAACAACCAGCAAAATCACCATTCCAGGAACAACTACAGCCTCGCAAGCAGCCACCAGCATAACCACCTCTTCACAAACAAGTCAACAACCAACAAGTACATTTTTATCTTACACAAACTCTGAATGTTTAGAAGAATACATTTAGATGTATTTATGTTTAATTATTAACAATAACTATTTGTTCTGATTTCTGTAGACTCACCAGCATTTGCTCAAGCAGTGGTCAGGATGCAATCTGTCACTAATCTAAGTGACAATGAAATCATTATCTATATAGAGGAGGTAAGGCTACCCTTTATATTTTACTTTAAATGTATGGTTGCTACTTCCTAATTTGGCAGTTATTATAATTACTAATTAATTATTTAATGACATTTTTATGCATTTATAATTACATTTAATGTAAACAAGTCCGATGCTGTTCCTATATAAATTATAGCAGATATAAACATTCACTTTAGATAATGTATTTGTTTGTTTGTTTGTTTGTTTATTCAAATGTATTTATTTAATAATTCAATTATAAATAAACGACTTCTGAATTCCCAAAATAGAAAGTGTTACATAATAGTTCTGATAAAAAACTTTATGTCCAAGGAGAGGTAGCTGGTTGGTTTAAATTCACAAGCATATCATCAGAAGTCCAATGCCCTAATTACTTCTTTCTTACTGCTTTAACTACTTCTAGGCTATCTTGTGTTTTTCCACACATGGATTGCCAAGGGCTAAGTGTAAGAACTTAATTGGACTGCATAAAGCCCTGACTTAAATTTCACTGAACACCTCAGTTTTTGCCTAATATTCTTGTGGCAGAATGGGCAACAATACAATATTTTGTAAAAATTCTATATTCCAGAGTGGAGTTTATTTAGCTGGCAAAGAAAGGATTAAATCTGCAATCAAACATTCAAAAAGCGAATATGTTTCCTTTCAGAAACTCGGGAATGCGCCCAAGCGTTTACGCTCTGAAATAATGTGTGTAATCAGTCAAAAAATTGGACGCTGGCTGTCACTGGCGGTAAATGGGGCGGAAAGTACACAGGTTTGGAGCAATGCTGCGCATTAAAGGAATGCTTGCGACCTATATCTCCCCCGGGATCGCCTCCTCCCTCAAGACCCCGACAATACCCATTAAAACCGTGCGTAATATGTCTGCACTCGTTAGTAAGGCTTAGCCTCGGCAGGTTAAGCTGCTGTGTCCCTGCACACCATGGCGGTCCTGCAGGCATATAAGACTGAACTGCTGCATTAACTGGATGTGGGAGGTGCCCGGGGCCGGACGGAGCTTGTGAACTTAGAGACCGCTAGGGCGCGCTCGTCTCGACAAAGACGCACCTCTGGCTCACTCTCTCGGAAATGGGATAGGGCCGTGCTGCTAGACTCCCCACTCACTTCTTTAGGGGTAAAAAACAGACAGCGGCGTTCCAGCAATACCAGCCACGCCTCTTGCATGGGGCTGCTCGGCGGGCGCAGCCCCAACCCGATCTCACCACCTCCTATTGGGAGATATTTTGCACCGCAGTATCTGGTGCTTGCCCTGCCCCGACCCCCTCAGGGACCTAGTCCGTTAACCCTGCCAGTGAATGTGCTTCAGGGCACTTCCAGCTCCAGCGAGCATCCTCCTCGGTCTCCACCCGGTCTCGTAGTGGTCCAGAAAAACTTGCCGACTCCTACAGTCACTTCAGGCCACTGGGACCGATACCTCTTAAAGACTTCCTAGCAGCCTGGAAAGCTCTGCCAGACATGTCTCAGTGTGTCCTGCCCACTGTAGAGTGAGGCTATTTGATTAATTTCATGTCTCGTCCGCCCCATTTCTACAGTGATTCTACGAGCAGGCTCTGGTCATGGAACAAGAGTAAACAGGAGGCCGACGAGGTGGCCCCTCCATCAAAACGAGTCCAGGTTCTACAGCCGGTCACATCAGCTGAACCGCTCTCTTGTGAGACTTAGGTTTAGGATGCTGACCCTCAAGCAGGTTGTGTCTCAAATCAGATCCGAGTACTGGTTTGTCACGGTAGATCTAAAGGATGCATACATTCATGTAGCCATCCTTCCTTCTCACAGGAATTTCCTGAAAGCTTACTACTATCAGGTTCTTCCATTTGGCCTTGCCCTCTCACCCCGCACCTTCACAAAATGTGTTGATGTGGCTCTGGTCTCCCTGAGACTTCAGGGCATTCGCATCCTTGACACGTTGCACTGTCCCCTCTGGTTTTCCCTTACTCCTTTAGCCTGGGGCTGGACGCCATGGCTTAAGCATGGCCGAGGCTGAAGAAGGCAATTTTTGTCTTTTTACACACATTATTTCGGAGCATGAACACTCGAGCATGTTCTAAATGCATTTCAATGCAGCATCTCACTCCTTCAGGGTTAGTAGGGTTTCATACGTAAACTAGAGATGGTTGTAATGTTCAGGTGTCAGTAAAATTTCAAGCATTGAGTGTATGTTTAAATCAAAGCTTTGCATAAAGTTACAATCTGTTGTTATTCCAGTCATTTTTAAATAAATATGTAAATATTTACTTTCTTCTTGGTACATATATTGAATATTAATTTCTTTTTATTGCAGTTTTCCAAACTCCTCCAGGCTAACGTTAATGGAAACATTAAGATGACAGTAAAAAAGATTCAAAAAGTCTCACCTTAAAGATCACCTGCAAGAACCAGCCAATTCTTCTTTTCATAAATGACTGCTAATTTTTGCCATATTTTTTAAGAGGTCACATTTTCTTTTATTTATAATTTTTTTATGTGCATTACCTGGTGGAGAGGTGTAATTTTATACACACATGTTTTGCAAAGCACAGTTTAAATTGAGAGATGCTGATTGCTAGTAACTCAAAAAATAATTATCATTTGGATAAGAAGATATATTCATTCTGTCACATATAGTAGACAATGTACCATAGTTTATGATGTTTTTTAAACAGAAACAGTTAATGAAAGAAATACTATATGGTGACTATGCTTGACTATAATTTATGAACTTTTTAACAAAAGCTTTTTTTCATTGTAATTTCTTTCAGTTGGTGTAGACTCACTGTGTGGCAAATTAGTGTGTATATATATATATATATATATATA
>MU575040.1:4895243-4930047 GCA_024362625.1 Silurus asotus | reverse complement strand
ATATATATATATATTATAAATTGCGTGATACTGCAACTTGTTTTTGTTTGTTTTATTTGTGGAAAAGCCACTTCCGGGGCGTGTTTTTTGTGTTGGCTCCTCCCAAAGCCGGATTTGGCGTGGATTTGTGTGATCCCTGTTTCCGGCTCGCTCTCCGCAGCGCGGCTCGGCAGGAATTTTTAAAGCCGCCTACAGCTCGTGCCCTCGCAGTGTGAACACACCGGGTCACCTCAAAGTCATTTACACTTTAATCACTTAATTTTTTAATTTCTCCAACAATTCCACCTCCTGAATAGAGTCAAGACATGGCATCGGACTGCCAGTTCACCGATTCCATCTCCAAGCAGGAAGACGGGGAAGAGGAATTTGAGCAGATGTTGAAGCGGATCGGTGGAAAGGGGAATATTTATTTGGTAGGAGACGCGGACGGAGAGAACAACTGCAGTCTTTTCCAGGAGTTTATCATGGGCATGTTTCACACCGAGGTGCACATCCGCAAGGACAAAAATGCAAACCTTGGCAACAGGAACATCAAAAATGCCGCTGCGGAACACTGCTCTGATGCCAGCAGAGCTCCTGGGAAAGGAGACAAGAACGCCGACGTGGACCAGAAACGCGCCGCAGCCAAGCGCAGATTCTCCGCGCACAACGGGCGGGCGATCCGCTGCGCCGTCATCATCTTCATCTTCAGACACGAATACATTCAGAACAAGGTGAATAACCAATACCAATGCATGGTTTTATTTATAGCTGAAAAGTGCTCCTTATTGGTCAGATCGCCAAGCGGAAATAAAACCGTATTATTACATCACATTGCAATCCCGACTGGCCATAAAACATCTGGGGATGTGCTGTTAAAGCAAACCAATCAACAATCTGATGGAGTTTATATACAAACCATTCCAAAGGTTTTCACATTTTCCAATAGATAGATCATTTCTCAAATGAAGTTGGATAGATGTTCAGATCTCACTAGATTCACAATTTGCCAATCATTTTCTGTGCTTGCCATGTTTCCTATAAATGTCCATCTCAACCTTACTAATGCTTCATGATCCAAAAAATATTTAAATAGTTTCAACTGTTCTCAAAAACTATGCATTAAACATTTTTGAGCTTTTTTTGTTTATTAATAAGCATTGATTTACCCTATAAAGGTGCATTTTACTGGTAACATGTACATTATATCACAGTGAAATTCTTTGTTTGTATATCCTAGTCATGTTAAAAGCCGGGGTCAGAGCACGGGGTCAGAGCACAGGGTCAGGGCACAGGGTCAGCCATGGTACAGAGAGCCATGTTCACAGCCCCAAGAGTGGCAGCTTGGTGATACTGGGTCTTGATCCCAGAGTCTTAACCACTGAGCTATCACATCCCCTACATCCCAATGTATGGAGACTTTTTGGGCAATTAGTAATTTGGGTTTTCAAATGTAATTAAATTCTGTGCTTTTATAGTATAATGAAAAGCTGTGTGATATAGGGTTAGTCTCTTTGTCTATTACTTTTGTTTGCTGTCATTTATATTTATATATTTGTTACAATTCCCACTAGAAACTAAATGTTGTTTATTTTTGTATATATTAATTAGAAATTTTTCTTTATTGTCAAAGGTTTTTGTAAGCAATACGTTAGAAACGCTAGTTTTCACGTAACCCACTGTGTTTTGTCAGCATATTTTTGTTGATTTCACTTTGACTCGTTTTGCTCTTCCAGGCGAACCATGTGTGTATGGAGGAGATCCTGAGGGACATAAAGGTTCGAGTGAAGAAAAATCACGGAGTTCGTCAGGCGTTAATGGGCCTTGTTCATGCCGACACTGAAAGCTCAGAGTCTCATGAGTCTGTCACACTCCTTAAGGAGACAATGAGATCTGTGTTCATAAAACATCCACATGACTCCATATGGACTGGCCATTTTATTCCTAACACTGCAGATGCCATTGAGAACATCAAGAGGAATGTCTGCAAAGCTGTGAATGTGTCTCATAGTCCAGGTTAAGTAGCACGTTATTATAAAGTGTTGATTCATACATAACTGTTTGAAGAAAGCATGAGCTCTACATTTCAGTGATAATAAAGGAGGCGTGGCCTCTGTATCCATATTTCAGCAACAGAAGTGTTGCCTTAGTGTCTGTAATTCCCAAAGTTAGATACAGCGTTTGTGTCACAATAAAAAAGGAATTGCTAATGAATCTCTGTTTCAGTAAAATAGGTGTGGTCTTTGTGTGAGTCAAAGAACTTGTAGTGTTTGCAATTTAGTGGCAGTACATGATATTCTCAGCAAAGGATGCGTGGTCTCAGTACATCAGTCTTGGCAAAGGAGGCGTGGTCTCAGTGTGTCACTCTCAGCAAAGGAGGTTTAGTCTCAGTAAGTTAGTCCCAGCAATGGAGGTGTGGTCTAAATGGGTCAGTCTCAGCAAAGAAGGTGTGGTCTCAGTGAGTTTTAGCAAAGGAGGCGTGGTCTCAGTGTGTAAGTCTCAGCAAAGGAAGCATGCAATTAATATCAACAGTCTGCTACAGTGACCTACGACTGCAGTTTGCATTAAAAGTTCTGCACTAAGCAGCCATCTGGACATCTGGTGGCACTCAGATGACGATGGGTTGCTTTTTGAGTCTGGTTCCTCACAAGGTTTCTCTCTCATAATGGCTCAGGTAGTTTTTCCTTGCCACAGTTGCCACTGGCTTGCTCATTAGGGACAAACTTATAAAGAACAAACTTATGAACACCAAACTTTCATTTATTATTTAATTTTATAACCTCCTTATCTCTGTAAAGCTGAAAAGTGTTCCTTGTTGTGGGTTATACAAAAAAGCTGAAATGCAGAGGAGCTTGTTTACTGTTACAGTTTGTGTCACAGCCACTCAGCGACAAAGTTCGTTCATTCCATGGCACATTAAAATGTTCTAGAACTTTCATACTCTTGTTCTGTGTCTGTTACCTTCTCAAAAGTATTAACTTTTTTCCCCAAAAGAGCGCATACTTTTAGTGCAGAGTATGAACAGGTGCAGCATATTGGATCGAAACCAATGACTGAATTTCCAACTTTTAACTAGTACAAAACAAAGTAAACTCCCACCTCAAGGGGGTCTCTATTGTTTTTTGTCCCCTTTTTTGTAGCTTGAACACATGGAGAGTTAAATTATGAAATGATGTCACACATCATAGAAGTAATTAAAAGTAAATATGGTAATAGTAAAAAAAATTTCAGTTTCTATTTTGGTACTGTGGAAAGTCGAAATTTGGCCACCAGCCTAAAGGGAAATCTTTTGTTGTTCTTGAGCAAAAAAAGAATACTTTCATGTAGCACACAATTCCCTCTTTGTTTTGTCTCTTTTGTAGATAACATCTTGAGCCGCAAACGAAATATTTTCTGGCTGTTGTTACAGCATTGGATAAGGAGAGGACGTACAGAACGAGCCGGAGCGGCCGCACATGTTCAGGCACAGAACGGTAAGCCAGAGTGAAGCCTTAGTGATCTTCAAACACGACATGACCACTGTCCAGTCTAACACTCACCCTATCATTCTCCCCAGGTGATCCTGAAAGCCCAGAGGAAGGAATTCCATTACAGACACAATCCAAATCACAATCCTGATATCAGGTTTATTAACAGACTGATAAATGACCAGATGACCTGTGAAAGGCACCAAGCTGAAATGTACCTGCTGTATTTTTGATTTATTATCTCATAGGAAGGGTGAAGGAGCATCGGGATATGAAGTTTACTGCTGCTGCTGCTGCTTTGTAGTCCATCAAAATAAAATTCAGGACCTTTAAAGTCTTTGCAAACTTTTTTTTTGTCTTTGATGACCATGAAAAGGGCATCAATCACCAAACAGTGCCACTATTACAGATTTAAAGGGAGTTGGAGTACAGTTTTTATACTTGAGCTGAATTACACTATTTGGACAAACATTTGTGGACACATGACAATTAAATTCAAATGTGCTTTCCTTATTTTATTTTATTTATTTATTTTTTTTTTTCTATTTGTATTTAGTCCCCATTTTCTGCTATAATAACCTCCACTCTTCTGGGAGGACATTTCGCTAGATTTTGGAGTGTGTTTGTAGAGATTTGTGCTCATTCAGCCACAAGGGCATCAGTAAAGTCAGGTACTGATGTGCTTTTTTTTTTTTTTTTTTTTTTTTTTTTTTTCTATTTGTATTTAGTCCCCATTTTCTGCTATAATAACCTCCACTCTTCTGGGAGGACATTCTGCTAGATTTTGGAGTGTGTTTGTAGAGATTTGTGCTCATTCAGCCACAAGGGCATCAGTAAAGTCAGGTACTGATGTGCAGTCAACCTTCTAATTCATCCCAAAGGAGTTCCATAGGGTTCCATAAGGTCAGCTTTATAGCAGGCCACTCAAGATCTTCCACACACTTCCAACCCATGTAAACCATATGCTCATGGAACTTGCTCAGGGGCGTTGTCATGCTGGATCACTTCTGGGTCTCCTAGGTCAAGTGAAGGGAAAAATTGAATGCGTCCAAAGACATCCTATACAATTGTGTGCCTCAAACGTTGTGGTAACAGTTTTATTAACTTTATTGTTGCTATTGTTCTCTTACATTTTGTAGATTTGTTTTAGTATTTGTTTGCTTTAGGAAAAAAAATGTTCATAGTATTCTAACTGTAAATTGGTTATGAAGCGGCTTTGCTGTGGTCCGGGTCTGGACTCTACGGGTTGTTTGCAGCATTAGCAGCATGAACAAAAAACTTTGAGAGGAACTAAAACTAAGAAACAATCCTCTTCTGGTAAATACCTGGAGCGTGAAATTACAACAGGAGCTGGACAATGTGTAGGAAAAGTGGGACTAACAAAGGAACTCTGCTCAAATAAACATCCTGGAGATATGACTTGAATAAAAACGCAAAATTAGTGGGAGAGCACAAAAGGAGGGTCAGTAAAAGAAGGTTAAATTTTAAATAGTCTCAATTATGTTTTGAGGAACAGATTCCACACAGATTATACATGCTCAGTGCTGCTCCTATGGTGGTCACTTTCTCTTCGGATAGATATTTCTCTTTATCGTAGATGGATATTATATATACTGCTATTTGAAAGTGGTTAATTAAAGTAAAATTCTGAACCCATCTTCAACAGTATGTAGTTATGAGTATCATAAGAATCAGTATTGTTTCATATTTTCATTGCTGCGAGTTAATCCTGTAATAATACGAATAATATGAAATATATATTTTAAAAAGATTAATATGCTTGTAGTCATTAAAATGCTTGTAGTCATATTCTGAGCATAACAAAGAGCAAGCGACGTGTAGGACAACCGGTTTGGTGAGCAAAACACGAGGGCCAACCGATGAGTGTTAAAAATAGCTTTTTTGCGGTTATGAATGTTAAATGAAAGATTGCAAAGAAGGAAAAAGTTTCATTCAATTCAGCAGGAATGTAGATTCAGTTTGAATGCAGTCCACCTTTCTTGTTTTTCCACTGTCTGGCCTAAATCAGGTGACCTTAATCCTCATTTAACCTTTATTATCCGCCGAATGTGGCACCAAAAACTTTTACAATAGTGCTGGGAATGTCCACAAGAGGGATTCAATTTTTGATGGCTGCGTGACAGAATTTAAAATGGTAAAAATGCTATTCTCAGTCTTACATCTTAAATCTCAAGTAAGAATGCCTCTTTACTGTACACAACCAATCAATTCCAAAATAAAAAGTTGGGGTGATGTGAAGGATGTAAAAAAAAAACAATGCGATGATTTGCAAATCGCATAAACCGATATTTAATTCACAAGAGAACATAGAAAACATTAAACGTTTAAACTGCAGAAATGTATGATTTTTTCTATGAAGAAAAAATAAGGTGATTTTCAGTCTCTGGTCAAAAATGTTGGAACAGGGCCAAGTGCATCACTGTGCAGCATCTACTCTTCTTTTAACAACAGTTTATATATGCCAGGGAACTGAGGAGACCAGTTGCTGTATTTTCTAGGAGACAAATATTGTCCCATTGGTTCCTGCTACAAGATGCTAACTGTTTAACAGTCCTGGGTCATCTTTGTTGTGTTTTTTCATTTAATGATTGCCAAATGTTTTTAATTGGTGAAGTTCTGCACTGCATGCAATCAAGTTCAGCTCCCAGACTCTTCTACTATCAAGTCATGCTGTTGTAATCGATGCAGTATACAGTTAGCGTTGTTTGCTGAAATATACAAGGCCTTCCCTAAAAAAAAAAAGGCATTATCTGGATGGAAGCATGTACTGCTTTAAATCCTGTAAATACATTTCGGACATGATGGTGCCTTTCCAGACGTGCTGGTTGTTCATTCCATAGGCACCAACACACCCCCATACCATCAGAGATACAAGCGTTTGAACTGAGTTTGAACATAGTCCCTCTCCTCTGTAGCCCTGTGGATGCAATGTCCAAGGTTTCCAAAAATAATTTAAATTTTTTATTCAACTGACTAATGAAGGTTTTCCACTTTGCATCAGTCCATTTTAAATTCACTGTGGTCCAGACAAAATAGGGTCATTTTTGGAATATGTTGACATATGCCTTCTTCTTTGCATAAAAAAGCTTTAACCTGTATTTGTGGATGACATAAGAATCAGAATAAACTTTATTGCCAAGTATCATGGGTTGCATGTACAATGAATTTGTCATGGTATGCTGATGCTATATAAATATATAAAACTATATACAAAAAAAATTGGAAAATTAAATTAATAAAGCCACAGTTTGTGTGCCTGTTTTTAATGCAATTGCACCTAAAGGCACAAAGATTACGAAAATCCAATACTGATTTAAATCTTATTATTTATTATTTTCAATGTTAAAGTTGTTCGTGTTTATTCTTATATAATCATCGGCATATAATTGAGATGGTTTGGACATGTGCGGAGAAGGGACATGAATTATATTGGTAGAAGAATGCTGAGGATGGAGCCACCAGGTAGGAGGAAAAGAGGAAGGCCAAGGAGGAGGTTCATGCATGTGGTGAGGAAAGACATGCAGGTAGTTGGTGTGAAAGAGGCAGATGTAGAGGACAGGGTAGTATGGAGACGGATGATCCGCTGTGGCGACCCCTAATAGGAGCAGCCGAAAAAAAAGAAGAAGAAGAAGAAGAAGAAGAAGAAGAAGAAGAAGAAGATTCTTCGGCATATTAACTTCACCGTGTACACTATATTGTAATATAGATTGTTAAAGCAGGTCTGTCATAGCATCAACAGATCGCTAGATGGCAGTAGCGAAAATCTTATGCACCTAAATCGCTTGAAATGTTTTAGGTGTCTATTATAGTACCGGACTAGAAATCGATTAAATAAATTGCTCCATTATATATATCAAAATATATTTCAAAATAGAATCCACAATTTTGTATATTTTTTATGTGTAATGCGTAAACGGTATTTGAAGCTCTAAATATATACATGGATAAATATATTATTAAAGTCATTATAATGACTTTCTATGATGCTTTGAGTCACTGTGGGTCCTAGACGACGGACCTCTTATTGGTTGAATTTCAAACCACAAGGTTTTTTTTTTAAAGTGCACTTTGTGAAGTAAGAAAGCTGCGCATCTGCGTGCTTTTGAGTGCACTAATTTTGGTAGTGAGGAAGTATTTGGGATACAGCCGGCGCAAAGCGGAAAGTGCAATTGAACGGGCGCCGGAGGAAACCACCGTTGTTCATTATCGAAGTGTTTTGACAGAAATAGTTTTATATTCGGTGGGGTTTTTCTGTGCTGTTGGTAAACTCGGGACCGCGATTTCCACTCTTCGGTCGCAGAAGTTAAAACATGATCACATCAGCCGGTAAGGAATGAAGTGAAGAATGGATAGCAATGCCATTGATTTAGCTGAGTCACATTAGCCAAGCTAGCTCATGTTAAAGGCTCAGGTTCAGGTTTTCCTCTTTATTTAGAATTTATATCCGCATTACAAATCACGTGATTACAGTTAATAACTGCATTATTAGAAGATATTTTGTGGAGTTTTTAAAAGGAAGAGAGGAATTTTTTTGTACAGTCTCATATTGTGTATTTCTATTTCCAATTTCTTTACATACATTGTACCATACACACGTCTTGCACACAATTTACGCAGCCTTTATATTTATGTGCATATATTTGCATATATTAACATATGTATCTACACTTATTTAATTTGCACGACGCTCTTCTAGTTTATGCTAAACTACATTTCATTGCTCTGTACCTGTTTTATGCACTTAATCTATCTATCTATCTATCTATCTATCTATCCATCTATCTGACACCAGTTGTCATTAATTTTACATTAGTTTTAAATTGAAGATGTTATAGCAATTAACCAATGTAGATTTTAATTCACACACCTTTACCAGTATTCATTATATATATAATGTATGCAATAAAAGTTTACATTAAAGGTTCACTAGTGTCCTTTTCCCCTCCAGATGTTACTTTGAGATTTATTTTTTTTATTTACTTACTTAATTAATTTAAGATGTATTTAATTTTAGCAATAGACATTTTCTAAAAACAGCTTTACAGTAAAAAATAGGTTCTAAAACATGAATTTATAACTATGATGCCTATAGGTTTACAGTAATCCCCCGTTTATTGCGGTGGTACGAAATAAACGATACATACAGTATACAGTACTGTACTGTTTTAACTTAATTTTATAATTAATCATTAAATTTTTATTAATACATTTTAAAATCTCAACATAAAACTCCATAAAAACAATTCCCTATAAGTTTTCTGGTCTATGGTGCTATCCGGGAGAGACCGGGACAATCAGCCAAGCAAATAAAAACGCGGTAAAGCGGGGGATTACAGTATTTCTAATAAATGAGCCAGTGGCAACAGATTCAAGTACGTCCCTAAGAGAGTATGAGGGAAACCTTGAGAGGAACCCGATACAAAACAAAAATCATCATCAGGGTCTGACTGAATGTCCATTCATTATAGTTCCATCATTGTTTAATGTGTACTGTTCAGTGATCTTTCCTTATCATCTCTGTAGCCATGATAAACTCATATTGGTGTCTAGGGGTGTTACAATTTGAAATCGTCAACATATAATTAAATTCAATTTATATGTATGGCGCTTCTAACAATAGACATTGTCCCAAAACATTGTTACAGATATAAAGATGTTATAAATGTGTATGTTAATGCCCATAAGTTTATCCCTATTGATATGTGGTATAAGCAAATGGGAAATGGTAGCTTACCGGGTAAGGCATAAGACTTTGTACCAGAATGTCATGAGTTTAAATTTCCAGCATCACCAAACTGAGATGCCACTGCTGAGCCCTTAAACAAGGCTTTTAAACCTCAACCACGCAGTTGTAATTGTAAGTCGTTCTGGACAAGTGCCTCTGCCAAATTCTATCAATAATGTAAATGTAACAGACCTCGAGAGAAACCAGACCCAAAAGGGAACCCCTCCTCATCTGGGTATTGTGTAAACTAATTCTTTGTTGTATTTGCAGCTGGAATCATATCCCTCTTGGATGAGGATGAGCCGCAACTTAAGGTAACACTTCGGCAAAAGTCTTCATACATATTAAGCCTCATTTAGGGCACCAGATACGAACAAATGTGTCAGTTTTTCAGAGTAGAGCTTATACAAGAAACGTGCTGTAACAGATTTAAATGCAGATAATGGTGTTTACTCACTTTTTCAATTCCATGCCTGTTTAATTAGGACAAAATTAATGGCATCCTATGGAGGGAGAAAGAAATAGTGTCTGGATTAGCGATCCAGTTTATTTATTTTTTTTTTTTAAATAACTATTTTGGTAATTTGTGACTGATTTGTAACTCTGGTGGGAATTTGTAGTCCCGTTTGGTGAAGAGATTTATACCAAAATTTGCAAGGGTAAAATGCAAACATTTCCGGTGTTAACAGTAATAATAATAATAGTAATAATAACCTTTATTTTGTATAGCGCCTTTAAAAGGAGTTTCTCAAAGCGCTTGACATAACAGATAAAATTAAAAGATTCACATAATAATACAAACACTAAAACTAACTATACAAAAAATAAAAACTCAATAAATAACAGACAAAGAAGTCACATAAAAGCTACCCTAAAAAAAAGTACGTTTTAAGATGGGATTTTAAAACACCCAGGGATTCTGCATTCCTGATCTCTGAGGGCAGGGAATTCCACAGTTTAGGAGCCAAAGAAGAAAAAGCCAGTAGGTTATGTTGCATTTTTGTGTCAAAAATAACTAAAATTATAATTTAACTGAATAGGATGAAAAATATAATGATTTTTAAACAAATTAGCTGCACGTCAGCAAGTTCTCCTGTAATATCAAGTGTATTGTGATGTGATTTATCACAATGCGCTGCCCTAAACAAAGCATTGCTACATAGTTGATTAGTTAGGACTGATGTGATTGTGGCTCATTGATTGCTTAGTTTCTTCATGTTAATATTTCCAGTTCTAACCTGTGCATTTTTCTTTCTGCCTGTCGTCATTTATTCTTTAACTTTAAGGAGTTTGCGCTCCAGAAGCTTAACTCCATCGTCAATGACTTCTGGGCTGAAATCTCGGAGTCTGTGGATAAAATGTAAGTATGATCTTCATTCTAATCTTTCATCTATTCATGAGTACGTTTGTACCATTTATATAATCTTGACTATCCATTGAAAAGAAATGCATTTTGGGCTCAGATGTATGGAAAAATGTGGTTGTAACAGAGAGGGAGAACAACGTGCTGTTTTTTTCTCATACAGTGAGGTCCTGTATGAAGATGAGACCTTCCGTAGTAGAGCTTTTGCTGCTTTGGTGGCCTCTAAAGTGTTTTATCACCTCGGTGCTTTTGAGGAGTCTCTGAACTATGCTCTGGGTGCTGGAGATCTCTTCAACGTCACTGATGACTCCGAATACGTGGAAACCATTATCGGTGAGTTCGAAAGCTTGTTTATCTTTTGCATGCCGTGTTTTTCGATGGAAGAGCTTACAGAGAGCTATAGCTCCCTATATAGTAGTCATACTGAAGAAAACTATAGCAGCATTACATCTAACAGGATAAATATTGCACACATTATTAACCCTTATGTTTAATGCATGAATACAATTAGAGGTCGACGGATTCATCTTTTTTGGCGATTAATCGGCACTGATAGGTGACTGCTGGGACAGTTCTCAGCAAAAATCCACACCGATAGTTTTTCCAGGTTGTGCCCGTTGCTGGAGTGGCTAAAAAGGGCCACTGTCCTTACAAGTGCTCCCTCTAGAGGCGAATTACTGACACAACATGCTGTTTGTTTTTACAGTGCACGGAGAGAGCTATATTATACATATTTATTAATTCTTTTTTTTAATTATGATTAATCTATTTCATTCATATTTTTATTGATCAGTACTATTTAAATTTAGCATTTTCCAATTTTGCACCATATTGTCTGCATTATTTGTTCTTTTGGTGTTCATCCCTTACTATTATTACAGTAAGTTCAGAATGAGATTCCCCAAATATATCTTTCTCCTCTTCTTTACTTTTTCTTCTTTTCTTTTCTTTTTTTTTTGGTTCAATAAACTTCCTTTATTGCTTGGTTTCTGACTTAGTAATTACGAAAGAAAATCCATAGCTCATCTTTCTTTCATGACCCTGCACTATGCTGATAGAAATCTTCTCTTATTTGTTCTTTATGATTTTCAAAAGTTTCCTTTTCATGCCCTGACAGCAAAATGTATCGATCATTACACGAAGCTGCGCGTGGAGAATGCCGAGCTGCCAGAGGACGAAGAGAAAAAGACCATTGATCCTCGTCTGGAGGGCATTGTTAATAAAATGTTCCAGCGATGCCTGGATGATCACAAGTATAAGCAGGCCATTGGGATCGCCCTGGAGACCAGGCGCTTGGATGTGTTTGAGAAAACTATTCTTGAATCGGTACAGTTTAAGCTGTTCATAAACATTCATGCTATAAATAATTAATTCATAAAAACAATCTAGTTTGTGCTGGTCTTTTAGCACTGAGAATATGTGTATTAGTATTTAAGATGTTATTTATAAAGTATTATTAAGATTATTAATATCTATAAAAAATTCTAAGAATAAATGTCACTCCTTAAGTTTGTGAGAAAACTTACTTATAGCTTTATTTATATATAATATATAGGTAAATATATATAAGTGCACAAGTCCCAGTGAATGCATTGTGTAGCAACTTAACCTATTAAAATAAGCACGTAAATATAAACCTGAGATTTGCAACTTCACTACAAACTCTGCTGCTGTTAGATAAAACGGGTTCATTAGTTTTCTATATCTGACAAAGCAAAACGCTGAATTTAGCTTTATTAGGGCTTAATAGGTTATTGAAAAGGTCAGCTCTTGTCTTATTGCTTTCCCTCTGCAGAATGATGTCAGCGGTCTGCTGGCCTACAGCCTGAAGATCTGCATGTCTCTGATGCAAAACAAAAAGTTCCGTAACGAGGTTCTCAGAGTGCTTGTTAAACTCTACATGAACCTGGAGAAGCCAGATTTCATCAACGTCTGCCAGGTGAGAGACACTTCTGATGCAGGGATGCGAACAGTGTGATGTTGCATCGCGTATGGTGCGTATGCTAACGCTCATTTACCCTGCAGTGTCTGATATTCCTGGATGACCCTCAAGCTGTAAGTGATATCCTGGAGAAGCTGGTGAAGGAGGACAACCTTTTGATGGCATATCAAATCTGCTTCGACTTGTACGAAAGTGCAAGCCAGCAGTTCCTGTCCTCCGTTATCCAGAACCTTCGCACCGTCGGCACACCTATCCCTGCTGTTCCCGGATCTACAAACACAGGCACTGTGCCAACGCAGGACAAAGACGGGTGGGCTTGAAAATAAATGGTGTTCTGTTTGTTAATGTGCATGAGTTATAATGTTTTCCTTTTTTGTGTGGTCTGGCTTCGAATATGTGTCCGGCAACGAATATTAACATGGGCTTTAATATGTTCTAGTGATGCGATGGAGACTGATGATAAAGCTGGCAGTTCTCCTGCTGGAAAAGCTGCAGATTTGGTAATTATTAGGATTTTAATCTTTAATTAACATACATTTTTTCCTTTTAATACAAATTGGCAGCAATTGTGCACGACTGACAGAATAAGATATGGCATTTTCATTTTAAAAACCAAATTTTATATGAAATCTTTATCAAAATACTACATAAAAGGTGTTCTAGAGATCATCTTATGAGATGCATGTGTACTATTAATCTGATGTATTTTGTGCAAATTTGCTAACGAAAGGATAAAGCAAATATGCTTTTGGACTAAAATGTACCAGATTATTTTTATTTGTAACCATAAAATTAATAATATTATAAGAGATAATTATTAATGTTTCATTTTACATCTCAACCTAAAAAAAAAAAAAAAAAAAAAAAAACGGTTAATATAGGTATTAAGTTATTTTGTACCTGTACCACATTGATGGTTGTGTTTTCTGTTTTACCAGAAGGATGAACCAAAAGACCAGAACTCAAAAATGATCAAAATCCTGAGCGGTGAAATGGCCATTGAGCTTCATCTGCAGTTCCTCATTCGAAACAACAACACAGACTTAATGATCCTCAAAAACACAAAGGTCAGGAGTCCCGAGATTTTACAGGAAGAACGTTTCGGTTTTAGTGATTAATTGCAGTGATGCATTTGTTTGCTTCCCTTTGTACTGTTTTTTTGCAGACATAAGACACATTGCCATTGCTAGATTTAATTTTCAATAAAATTGTTTTATGGAACTTCTTAAAATAGGTAAATTGCTTATTGTAAAATTTTAGGATGCGGTACGGAATTCGGTATGCCACACAGCGACGGTCATAGCAAACTCCTTCATGCACACAGGAACCACAAGTGACCAGTTTCTCAGGTAAAAAATATCCTACTTGAGTATATAAGCTATTTACTATAACACAAGCAAATAACATACTTTTGAAAGAAATGTTTGTTTCATTGTTGAATATTGACAAAACATTGTATTTAACAGTTTGCAAAAAAAAAAAACAACAACAAATGTGTATATGCAGATTGTCTCCGAGTTATGATGGGTAAACTAAATATTTTTCAATCTCACGATAATACGACATTAGCGATATAACGAAATTGTGAAAGCGTTTGAAAATTCTTGCAGTAGGCAAACGTAGCAGCGTATATGATATTTTGGGACACTGCCAGGATGTGTGCATCTCCTAGCATGGAGCATCGTTTATTTAAATTCTGACAAATTTGTATAATGTAGAGAAGATTTATGCCACATTCCCCTTCCTTTTGTATTCGTTCATAAAAATATCCTATGACTGCAGCTTAAAAGATTGGCATTAATGTGTCACAGGGTGTGACATCAGGTAGCTCAGTCCTTTTTACCTTAAACTGATGTATGCCATGTTTTAGATCGTGGCATGTACCAAAAAATCATTAATAATAGAAGTAATAATGATTATGATGATGATGTATGTTGCATTGGAATTTGGTTTAGGATTTGAAACATCTTGGAGGTTGATACAAAACTAAACTATATTCCAATGCAACATACATCATCATCATCATTATTACTACTATTATTAATGGATCTGCAACTAGCTGCTATATAAAATTAATACATATGTAACATTTATTCTTTATATAGAGAAAATCTGGAGTGGCTTGCGAGAGCTACCAACTGGGCAAAGTTCACAGCCACAGCCAGTCTTGGTGTTATTCACAAGGTAAATGTTTTTCGTCTTGTTTTTTTTGTTTGTTTGGTTTTTTTTTGTTTATAGCGAAAGGTCAAATCATAAAATATATTTTCGTTCAGGGCCACGAAAAGGAAGCGCTGCAGCTGATGGCTACATACCTGCCCAAAGACACGTCACCAGGCTCCGCCTACCAGGAAGGAGGGGGCCTTTATGCACTTGGACTGATCCATGCCAACCATGGCGGAGACATCATTGATTACCTCCTCAGTCAGCTTAAGAATGCTAGCAATGATGTGAGTTCCAGAGACACACACGACTATAATTATTACGTGTTTAGAAATGTATCTGAAGGCATTGATGTTTATTTATTTATTTATTGTGTCCTTGCAGATTGTGCGTCATGGAGGAGCTCTGGGTCTTGGCTTAGCGGCTCTTGGTACGGCGAGACAGGATGTTTATGAGCTTCTCAAATCAAACCTTTACCAGGATGATGCAGTCACAGGTAAATATCTTTTTGTTGTTTTTGTTTGTTTGTTTGTTTATTTGTTTATTTATATTTTCCCCAATTTTTGTTTTCTAGTTTTGATTCGTCTGTTTCTATTTCTTTTTTGTGTATTTCCCCCTTTCTATTCATTTCTTTTTTTCCTCTATTTCCTAACAATCCTTTTATTTTTTATTTTTTTTTCTGTTTATAATACATTTTTCCCTCATCTGAGATAAATACTGTTTTCTATCTTTGATTATATTCTGTTTAATCTGTCAGCTATATATAATAGCTATGTGTGTGTGTGTGTATGTGTGTGTATGTATGTATGTGTATTTTATATACATATTTTTGTGTGTGTGTGTAGGAGAGGCTGCAGGTCTGGCTTTAGGTCTGGTCATGCTGGGCTCTAAATCAGCGCAGGCTATTGAGGACATGGTGGGATACGCTCAGGAGACGCAGCATGAGAAAATTCTGCGTGGCCTGGCAGTGGGCATTGCCCTCGTCATGTATGGCAGGATGGAGGAGGCAGATGCACTAATTGAGAGCCTCTGCAGGGACAAAGTGAGTGAGCACAGATCGATTGAATGTTTCCAACTTTGTCACGGATTGCGAGAAGCCCCATTTTCTTACATTTTGCACTGTGACCCTGAAGTCGAGACATAATATTTTCCCCCCTACTGTTTTTTTTATAGACGCTTGAGCCGGTGATAAAAACATACTTGACTTGTACTTGGCACAAACCTGAAGCTCTGTTTTGTTTCACTGCCCACGTAGGACCCGATTCTGCGTCGCTCGGGAATGTACACAGTCGGCATGGCTTACTGCGGCTCGGGAAACAACAAGGCCATCCGACGCCTGCTGCATGTCGCGGTATGTCTGTCTCTTTCTCTCTCACACTTGCCAGGACGTCCTGTGAACTTAAAGTGATGTATGTGTGCTTTAATAAAGCCAATTAAAGATAAAAATAGTTGTGGGTTATGTATGCGGTACGAAAGAGGTGGGGAAGTTGTCTCTTGTAATGAAGAGATTGTAGCGATGGGAACAAAAGTAGTCACATTTTTACGCTAACCACTTAGTCTGTATGTATTTTTATTTTTGGCTTTTTGTATATATTCCAATAATATATAATTTCTCCACATATTTGGAAAACATTTCTCTGAACTGTGACACCAGATTGTATCATGGCTTGGTGCAAGGGTATTAGGAGTGTTTTGGGTGGAGTATTGTGTAGCTGGTGACGGTGCATATCTTGTTTAATTAAAAACAAAACGCAAAGAAGACTGATAATTATGGTTTGTTGCCCTGCAGGTGGCGCCATTATTTATATTGTGTGTGAGAAATGTTGCTCATTTTATTCTGTTGGTGCTCTGATTTGCTCTCTGGCTTTTTGAAAATTGAATTGTATAATAGTACTTATTGTTACATCATCATGCTGCTTCAGATAATGTTAAGTGAATAATACAAAGTATATATAAATCAGATTTTTTATTTTTAATAAATCATAATTTTGGTAAAATGGTGTGAACTTTAACCTTTATAATAATAAAAAAAAGGGTTGAATGTAGGATTATCTAAATGGACATACATACATTTATGTATAAATATTATATTTTATTATTTTATATACACACACACACACACACACACATATATACATACATACATACACATACACACACATTTATTTTTTTTACTCGGTGCATTTCTCCAAGCATTTATCTAGTGTTTTTAATGCTATTTTTTCTTTAAACAGGTCAGTGATGTGAACGATGACGTTCGCAGAGCGGCCGTCGAGTCCATCGGGTTCATTATGTTCAGGTAGGATCTGAAATAATCTTTCTTTCTCCCTCAGTGCTTGCTGTTTACTGTTGCCTAGAACTCTGAAAATGTTCAGTTTTTGTCATTTCTATGATTTGAAATGGAAGCTTTGTGCACCATGATACAACAGTGTTGTTGAATTGTAGGTTTTAATTCGTCTGAAAGTGGACTGTGGGTTGTGATTTGTCTGTATATTAACTTAGTTGAACAATTTTTTTGTTTTAATGCGTTCATTCTCATTTCTCAACGGTATTATTAATTTCTATGGTAACCGCTCTTCGAAGAAACTTGTATGGCAGAAACATGTTAAAAAAAAAATTTGACTCTGGGAAGTTTTTTGTACGTTTTTTTTTGAGACACTTATTCTGTTAGTCTCCAGTGTTAGTACTTTGCAAAAGTCTGAGGTAAAGCCACAAGTTTTTCCTTTGTGTTTAGGGCAGTCATGTTGAGGGTCTTATTGAATATAGCTGAAAATGAAATATAGTTTATGTAAAAATACTAGAAATTCCTTCTGAACATGAGACTTCAATCAAATTCATCGTGTACTGCATTTTGTAATATTTTATGACTGATGATCAGTATACATCTAGTGGAACCGTGAACTTCCTAGCTCTCTGGTTCCAGAGCTTTGACCTCTGGATTTCTGTTTCTGCATTCAGACCTGTTTATGGTGTTTGTATGTATTTTCTGCAAAATACAATTTATTTTTCCTTCAATAGTCCTCGGTATTCCTACTGGCTATTTATTTAACAAAACAGTTTTGATTACATATCCATGCCCAAAAGCATTAATTGAAGATACACAATAAAGTCTAGTCTTGTATAGCTGACATTTGCATTACAGCTGGGGAAAAAAAATCGCTTAGTTTATACACACTTCTTTCTCTTTGGCTTCTTTATGGACAAATCCTGTGTTGTGTTCCTTCAGCCAAAACTGATTAATCTTCCTGTACGTGTGTGTATATACAACCACCAGATTCCCCTCGTTCTTCTGGAATATTTTCCAGAGTCTTCTCTAATGGATTTTACTGGAAGTTGAGTTTCATCCCTCTCTTAATGCATTCAAAAGAAACTCTAACACTGATCTCCTTCACTTGAGCACCAACAATCACAGCTTATTTATGTCCATTTAAGCCAAATTATTAAGTAACAATGCTTTCTCAAAAGTACTTAGGATAGTTAAGTTGTTTGGCACTTTTTGGAACAGTCTTTTAACACGGAAACACTGTTGAACTGTGCGACATGTAATATCTTACTGGCAGCCTCCCTGGTAAATTGACATGCATTTCATTAAATTGGATTATTAGAATTAGAATAGGATTTCTAATTAATTTTTTTATGCTACTTGGTGATTGTCTTAAGATATTTGTTCTGGGCCAGGCAGAGAAATGGGGCAAAATATTGTAAGTTCTAAAAAAAAAGGCTATATGATTTTTTTGTGATCACTTGGATGTAATTTAAATATCTTATGTAAATCCTTACTGTACATAGACTCTTTCAATGCATGAAAAACATCTTATCTCCTAAATGTTTAAGAAACGTGACTAGACATAATGTAATGGAAAAGAAACCAAATTAACAATATCTTGATTTTGTAATGAACATGAAAGGCAGGACGGATACTGACCTCTGTGTGACCAGACACCTAATGCTTAAAAAAAAAACTAACTTATGTCTTGTAGCCTAAAGCCCATGTGTAATAATTTAAGATCACTTTTACCCTTGTGGTTTTTTTTCTGCACTTGATGCCATTTATCCTGAAAGTTTGGTACATTTAGCGTTGGGAAAACCCTGGTTTGGACTGCGGTTGTTTTTAGAAATCCTGTCGCTTTTTCCACCAAACTGTGGTGTAGTCCATAAGAGGCGTGGCTCTCTGATCATGATATTGCATGCCAAGTAATGTAATTGATTTACACACATTGTGCTTGGCAGGGAAAATTTACTTTTGGTTCTTGATTTATAAAGCTATACTTAAGGTAGGACTGGAGCCCACTAATTAGCTCTGCTTTGTGGTGCGAGAGCTCAGAAAATTAAAAAGGGATGAATTATATGAGACATTTGCAGAATTACTGTAGAGTGACATTCTATGCATCCATGAAATACAGTTCTTCACACTTGGGGTCGCCCAGGGAGATCGTTGACAGTAATTTCACTAATTCTGACAAATGTACATTCTCACATTGTTGGATTCATTTCACAGATGGAGAATTTGCTGAAAATGTTTGTGGCAAAAAAATATATTAATATCTGCATGGCTGCATGTTAAAAATATTTTAGAAAGTGTGTTATGAGGAAATTATTTCTATTACACGTGTTAACACTTTGCTCATATAGAGTTGGTTTATTGAAATCATAAGTTGAAGATTTAGTTTGGAAGGCCTCCTGTTATATGGCTGCTTAAAGCCATGTATTATGTTCAGTCGGCAGGTAAAAACTTGCTCAATGATCTAATGAACACATTTAAAAAGAGATTTAGTTTGTTGTTTGATTGTCTAATTTCATGCTTTTTTTACTTTCTAAATTTCCAAACTTTCCTCAACATAGCAACAACTGTTCTTTGGCTTTTCATCACTTAATTTAGTTATCACATGCTACAATCCTCATTTTATTAAGATGTTTGTTTGTAAGGCTGCTTTCACAGTTGGTGGTTTTTGCACCACGATTTTACATACAATCCCATGGGAAGATATGTACTTTTGGTCACAACGGGGCATCCAAAGTTGTGGAACTTCAGGTCACAGCTTGGGGAACAAATGAAAATAATCGTGGAAGACAAAGGACTAGTGAAAATCTTGTTAGAGTGGGAAATGAAGCAATTTACGACACGATGAGTTGAAAACATATTTCATATTTAAAAAAAAATATATAATATATATATATATATATATATATATATATTTCCTTTTACTGGGACATAATTAAAATGCTCCCTTTACAGCAACTGTGAGGGCAAGCAATCTCATCTGATTTATGCAAATCTGCATTACTGATTTAAAAAAAAAGATTCTAATCTAGGCAGCAAGCTAGGCTAGATGTTAGCAGGTATTAGCGAAAAATCTTAATAATGTTCTTGTTAAAAGCCTCCTTAGATCTCACCAGTTTAAAGATGGCCTGTTATTCCAGACCAGAATTGTATCTCTTGGATATGCAGATTTAAATATAAAATTCTAGAGTTGTATAATTTGAGTCAAGGGTCTACTTAGGTTTGTGTAACAAGTGAGTTCAGGAAAAGTTTAGGCTCTTGAAAAGACAACCTCTTGATTACAACAACCCTAAGATGGTTCCACTGGTCAGGCATCTGGAACATGTAGACAATTATCATTCATGTTTGTTATTCCAGATCATCCGTTTAAAAAAAATATATATATAAAAAAAGAGAGAGACCTTTATCATCAGCAAGATAAACAAGAAAACCTTGTATGTCCCCATAAAACCATAACATTGGTCAATGTGTATAGCATTCATGCTACACATAGCATGTATTCTTTACAATTCTTTGTTCTTTTCAATCTGGCCTCCATCCACATTATTCCAGTATCAAATACCATTTTAAAAAGTGCTGAAAAGACCTTTTTTCATTTGCAAGAGTGAATACTGGTCAATTCTGTTTTGTGCAGGAGTTAGATTGGGCATTTTATGACATAAAAAAAAGGGTTTGAATAGTTTTTTTGTAATTTTTTTTTAATGGCATCCATGCTAGCTATAAACAACTGGTCCCTTCCTCAGTTTTGCGGTCCTCGTTTTCTGTGAGAAGTAGAGTATCCAGCATGACACTGCTAGAAGGTTGAAGGTTTGTGGGTCGTCTTCGCAAAGGACTTTGGTACCCTACAGCACCAATACCATTCATCATCCCATGCTTCATAAACATTTTTGAATTTTCTGCAACAGAAGACTGGAACGCAATTTTGGTCAAATTCCCGTGCTGCATTCTCTGCACTCTCTTAGCGCCGAAGTTGCACGTGATGTAACGCGTAAAGGCTCCCCGGAAAGTCTTGTTAAAAAGCGTGTAGACTAAAGGGTTGACGCCTGATGAAACGTAACCAACCCACACGAAAATGTCTAAAAGTCTCTCTAGCAGTTTGACATCACAACTCCCGCAGAGCACGGATGTCACGTTGGTTATGAAAAACGGGCACCACATGACCAGGAACAAAATGAAGACGATTCCCAGAACTTTCGAGGCTCGTTGTTCATTACTCAGATTTTGCATGGATCTCTTTCCCATGGTGGACAGTCGCCGAATGGAAATCTCATCCCCTGTGAAGAGGTTTGTCCGCTGCATTAGTTGGTCCTTTTTAATAGCATCCAGCATGCATATATTCTGGGGTGGAGATAAAACAGTCTCCTCTCTTTGAAAGACTGTACACACCACGGGTCTGTTGACTCGCTGACTTGCCCTTGATCTAAGGAGGTACACCTTCTTGCGCAGCACTCTGATTGTCAGTAGGTATATAATCATCATGATCATAAGGGGAATGAAGAACGCCGCCAGAGAGCCGAATAGTTTAAAGTCCCCAAAGGCCTCTATGGTCAACAGGCAGGTGTGGTTGCTGTTGAAAGTTGTGTTGATTCCATTATTTGCACTTCTCAGCCCTTTGATGGGTATGGGTATGGCAATACCTGTTAAAGAGAAAGATCATTATTGAAATCATTCAGATCACTGTGGCACCAAGACTGGCTTGGTTTTGCATCGTACAGCAGAACGCTCACTACAAATAAACAAACCGTTCATCTCTTTAAATAAAAAAAGAAAAAAAGGTTGCTATATTTTGGCTGTAGATCTTTAAATAGCATACCATTCCACTGATGTTGGCTTCCATAACATCAGCTCGCGTTGTCTGTCTGGTTTTTCTCAGTTTTTCCACTTTGTCAAAAGAGCATGTATGCGATTGTAAGCCTTCAGCATAAGCAAAGGACATGTTGTGCATGGTCATTATTGAAGTGACACTGCACAAGATCTGCCTTTCATGGATTTAAAACACAACTCTGTTGTAGCGCCAAACGCCACAGTGTTCCAGACAACACCGTCAAAATAATCACCTGGACCTTCTTGTTAACGAGCAGAACTGCACGAGGTGTCGTCTCGTCTTGTTCCAGGTCAAAACAGTTATATAACAAAGCCCCATCATTAACAGGTAATTGTTTTGCTTATCTGAAGTCAGGTCCAGAAGCCTGGTGTCCACCATAAAGTCTTTTCAAGTCTATCCTATCAGCTGTCGATTGCAACAAGTTCTTTTTTGACTTTTTGCGATACGAATGCACAAGATTTCATCTTTTATTTGTGATTAAATTTACACCCAGTTGGTTTAGATATAGCTTAATAAATTTTTTCATCTTATTATAGACCAAGTGATGCACATTAAAGCCAGACCAAATAGTTTTTTGTAGAAATCGGCTGTTCTGACACTACTTTCCCAGAAAACCTGACTAAGACTTTGTTAAATCTATTGTGTATAGAAGTTTGTCGATGCTGCCTTGGCAAGTGTTTTACTCCTTGCAGCAAGAAAATAAACAACAGCTGGTATATTGCTACTAGCTGTCACTTACTTAAAAGTGGTGCAAACAACCATCCTGCCAAAATAGTCATCTCATTATCAGATAAAAGCTAAAGATACTAAGCAGTTGTTCCTGTGTGTAAGCTATAAGCATTAAATCAGATATTAAAAGTGAAGGATTACGCGAGATTTTTACTTGGCCCTTTGCACTGAAAACGCTCCATCTCAGGCCTTAAATCGTTAAAACGTCTCGATATTTGAGACTTACCTATAGATATCACCCAGACGAGTGCAATTTTTGCCACGGCTTTTGTTCTCGAGTTGTACTGGCTGTGCTGGATGGGCTTTTTGATGGCAATGTAGCGGTCAAGGGAGATGGCACACAGGTGCATAATGGAGGCTGTGGAGAATAAAACGTCTAGGAATAGCCAGATGGGACACAGGAATTCAGGAAGTGGCCAGGCTGAATCTGAAACGAACGAATGAAAAGAAAACTTCATCATAGGCCGTGGGCTAAAAGTAATTGTTAAATTATACAACCATATACAGAGCAACCTCGATACTTGCGGGGGTTACATGCTATGAAATAATCGTGAGGTTTTGACTCTCTTCTTTTGATGGTTCCTTTTTTAAGGGGAATTGTACATGTACTGTACTGAAAATTGTAAATTACTTGTCATACGTTTTATTTACTACTTCAAATGAATAATACAATAATAAAATAGTTTTTCAAACATTATGTAATTTATTAGTAAAAAAAACCTCTTGAAACGTTACTGCCAACTTTCGAGCCACTCTTTCTTTTTTTTCCGCCAGAGATACTCTCAGTCCAGTTCTAAATGAAAAGTCGTGAAGTATCGAGTTTGCGAGTATCAAGGTTCCACTGTATGTGTGTAATACTGGTGACCTCTAATGAGAGACATGAAGTTGGTTTTCCATATTCAGCTGAATCAGGTGAACTTCTATTCTTTAGGTTTCATTTAAATTTAGATTTAAATAAAAAAAAAGAAAAAAAGGATTAGGCTTCAACTTGTGACTTTTTTAACTTTTTGTTCAAAGCAGGTTTATCAGTATTCTTTCTTTTTTGAATGGCACCTTTTTAGCTTTAAATAACTGAAGACTTTATGATGTCTGGCTTTTTCTTAAAAAAAAACGAGAAAAAAAAACCAGTGAAACTATATTGTGTTAAAGAACAAAAAATTCAAACATCCAAAATAATAAATAGAAATTATAAATCAAGCATTTTAATAAATTAACTTTTGTTCAGCTTTTAAAACAATCCAAGGTTATGTGGGCATAGCCTTGTATCATATAATAATACTTCATACATGTAAAAAATTGTAGTGTTGGGAATAAACAAATTGAAAGTTTAAAGCTCTTTATCATATACCAAAAAGTCATAGCACAGTGTTGGAGAGAAAAACTTGCCCAGATTTAAATGCATTTTTATCAATTTAAAGATTCAGTATCAAATACTAATATTAGTAAATGCAAGTGATGAATAACCGAACCACCAGAATATTCATATTTTCCCTTTTGCAGCTTAACTATGTTCTGGGGCTTTTTCATGCTATAGCATGGAGCTGCTGAATAATGACCTCAAATGTCCAGGCAGACATAAACACTATGCATTGCTCTGTAGACCATTCTCTGTCCCGAAGCATTTGATAAATGAGCAGTCAATGCACTCCAGAGCCATTCATTATCATTTGTTCTGTCTCTCTAATATGATTTAATTACCCTGGAAAATTCTTGCCTTCGGGTACAAGTTCGTTTCCACCGAATAAAAACCCCTAAACGGTCGAATGAGCACGATGAGAACAAGCGTGGCAATTTCTCTCTGGCAAATATCTTTCAGGTCCTCTTCATTGGTCACTCTGGCTAGAATAAACTCAAACAACTTAACAGGTTTACGACACACTGCTGAGGTCTCGCGGCGTTTCCGGTTTTAAATACAGACTTGTGTAGATGTATATCTCCGAGTCTGACATTATACTGTAATAAATGGGGTTTTGTTAAATGTCACTGGTTCCAAGCAGTCATTATATTTAATATATTTTAGATAGTTTTGATTGAACAAAAAAAGTTCACATGGGTGTAATAATGATTAAAATAAAAAAACTTATTCACAGTTGAATTATTGATAGTTTAAAAGTATCAAATATTTAACTGGAAATTTAACAGTACGTCAAACTCTAGGGGTTTGTATAGCAGTTAGAGGATCTGTCATTTTGTAAGTGGTGAAAACCACAATGCATATAATATGCATATAAATAAAATGATCTGTAGTCTGACAATATCAATAATAGAAGGAAGTTGTGTCCTTTCAGGGCAGCATTTTCTGAAAACCAACGGCATGCCCTAATCATACAAACAAGATCTGTATCCTCTGTGATTTTTCTGCCACTCAACATTTAACAAATTTCCAACTGTTTTCTTTCACTGAACCTCTGAGGTCCTGTTGCCCCAGATTTAGTTCAGTTTCTTTCTATTTCTTAAATTACTCCTCATTTAGGCTTTCGCTTTGAGTAGATGTTATCTGCACTTCTTCGGAATTTTGATGAGCAACGGTCCCTTCTGTGATCATTTTCCAGCGAAGAGCATGATAGCATTTATTGTTTGCGTTCCTCATTTCATGGGAATGAAACAACTTCTTTCTTTTCACCAAGGTGTTCATTTTTCAAAAAACAATTTCGTCCATCTGGTGTCGAGATCATTCGCTATGGCTTAGTGTCATGAAAGGATCATAAAGGGAACTTTCAGAACTATGGAAAGAGCTGCTAAATTTCATTCACTCATCCACTTTAAAAGAACCATAAAGCTGGAGAACCAAATGAGTGTCAAATGTTGTTTATCTGATGCATCACATTATTCCATACAGTCAGTAAGGAAGGTTCTTATGGTTCTTACGGAGACTTTAATATCCTCACACTCATATTTATATTTTAATTCCAACTGGCAAGTTTTAAGATATGGTCTTTAAATGTTGTTTGACTTCTCTGTCTGGACCGAGTCCAAGATAAGGCTTTGTTTTGAGCGGGTGAGTTTTTATGATATTTGATTTCATAATACATAAGGGCCAAACGACATCTGTAGAAATGCTACTTCTGGATTCTGATTTGTTAATTTATTTTCTAGACCAGCAGCTCTAACAGTCCTACAGGGGCAAATCATAGGGTTGTATTAATGCACTCGTTTCTATTGTTATCACTTTGATCGTGACAACTTTTTCCCATGAATTTTGAACGGTGAATGCGACGCCTAAACGGATTTCTTTTTTTTCTCATTTTCCCTCCAGAGACATTCTGTGAGGAATTTTGTTAGAATTTTATGAATGGAGTCTTCAGTATAAGAATCTTTTAACTAACAGCGCTAACTTTAAACTAAAAGCGCCAATTTTTTTTTTTTGCTTGTTTGGTTTTACTTTTGTAGTAAGGGTACATGGGTGAACGAGAACCGTCTAAAAATCAAAGAGATAACATGAAGTAACTTGTGTGAATGGATCACAACATAAAATCTAACTGTGAGGGGTAAAAAAAAACATAAGTATAAACAAAAAATCTGTGGTGGAGGAATTCTTCAGGATGTGGTGGTAGGAATTATGAATTTTTTTGAGCTGAAGACGAGGACAGAGTTGACTTACTGTACAGCACGGTAACAAGAGCGATGGGCATCACCAGCAGCCCCACCAGCAGGTCAGCCACAGCTAGAGACATGAGGAAGTAATTGGTAGCGTTTTGGAGTTTGCGCTCCAACGACACGGCCAGGATGACCAGGATGTTTCCCCCAATGGTGGGCAGGATGGCCATAAGGAAGAGCAGTGAGGCCCAGTGCAGCATCTCTCCATTGGGAGAAGACATGCTGCTTTCGCTTGCCTGGACCAAGAACGACATGCTGTGTCTTTTTCCTGGGGCTCGGCCAGCATTGTCCCACTGCAGAGAGAAAGAGAGAGACAGAATTAAGAGAGTAACGATGGAAGAATGAATAACGGACAGCACACGGCAGTTAGCTCTCTGTGCCAAATGTGTAAAATGCCACAGATTGAGTGGTTTGAAATCTGCACAATTTGTTAAATGTTATTTATCTAGACTACATCACTCTGATTAAAATTTTTATATCAATATTGTCGCTCTAACAGTATTGTGTAAGTAAAGGGAAATTGAGAGGAATCATATTAAGTCTTAAGGTGTTTAAACTGTAGTAATCCTAAAATTAAAATTTTTGTGACTGAATTAAAGAGAAATGCAGCCATTAACATTTTTATAGCATTATTCATGGTGAGTATTTGTTTTGTTTGTGCAAAGGTTACAGCTCGGTAGCACTTTCATAAATAGTATAAAATTGTAAATACAAAATAAACAAACATCACAACTTCCATGCCTATTGGTCATGGACGTACTTCCTGCTTATCAGTTTATGTTTCTGATTGGCTGGAGATGGTCAAATGTAACAATCATTTTCCTTCTGGTCAACAAAAAAATCACACTGCATTTGTTTTTATGTTATTACTTTTTTTTTTCTTATCCACAAATGTATTATATTAAACTGATAAGTAAACAAATGTTTTAATAAATTTAAGAAATTAAAATTAATGTTGTTTTTTTTGTTTGGTACAACAAAGGAACAACATTGATGATAAAAAAAAAAAAAAGAAAATTGTAAATTAAGGGGGAAAAAAACAGGAATAATTTATTTTATGACTACAAAAACACTTTTTAGCACACCTTCTCAAGAACTGAAATATTTTACCAAGGAAATGTTGATTTAAATCAATAATTGTTAAAAATGTGAAATTGTATTTGGATCTCATTGTATGTCATCGTATCCCCCAGGACTAAATGGTCCACTAATATTAAATCTTCATCACGGTGTATTGGGCATAGATATTTCGCTACACAGTGATTCATATATACACTTAAACCAATAAAGCAACTTTAATAAATGTGCGTGTGTCACCTAACGTGCCAGTAATTTATTTTTATTTCACCACACCAGGTTTAAATCGCATGGTTTAAACCCACTGCTCTGTTATTTTACAGTTTTGCCTGAAATTTGACTCAACAAACCAGCGCCTTTTCCTTCAGATGTACTTATCTGTGATTCGGCGTGACGTTTATTATTATAAATCATGTCTGATTTCCCTGTGCTGTCGTTAGTTCTGGGCCGTTGAGAAGTAATTAAGCAAGGAAGTGAAGATCTGCAGTAATCACCGTTTGCTCATGAACTCAGCCATGTCGTATTTTAATGTAATTTGATGCATTAGGACAGATGGCATGTTTGTTCCTCTTCTGTTATTATTTTTTTCTTCTCCCTCACTTATAAATTAGCACTTGGCTGGTGAGTGTTAATGATGATATTATTATTCGCATTTACGCTTGTTTATAGCTTTGATTTAATATCGTGTATAATATTGAATGAATGTGTTTTTTTGTTTGTTACATTTTTAGAGAACAAACTTTTAGAGGAGTTTATCTGACAAGTGATTGTAAAATCTTAGGGTTTTAATAATATCTCTCTATATATATAATATATATGCTTTTAAAAATGATTTGCACTTTTAACTTTTTTGCTTGGCTTTAATAGATTCAGGCCACTTCCTAAATATGTTTGTTTATTTATTTTTTTGTATTTATTTATTTGCTTATTGTCAGCGTATTTCTGGTTGCACGGTTCATTTATTTAATTGTTTTCAGATTTAACGCAAACCTCAAGCTCATTTAGCTGTGTAATTCTTTCCATATTTATATTTAACCATTAAGAACCCTTTTTTTTGGTTTTTTTTTTTTATTAAGAAAAAAAAAAGCTTTCTTACCTTCAGCTCCGATCCGTCAGTGCTTTTTGGTCTTCGATCTTATTCCACATGCTTTTTTTTTTCTGCCCTTGTCGTCTTTACTCATCTAGAACCTCCCAAGCTGGGATTCTTTGGTCCTTTTTAGTTGGTCTATTCACACGTTTTTATAAGTGCTCACACGGAACAAGAAACCAGAGTTCGGAGTCTTTTCCTAGGACGAGACCCAAAGAATTATCTCACTTCTGTGCCGTGTGTTGAAGGATTTATGTCCATTTTATTTTCCTGTTTCGCATCACCTACTGCAGCACTAATCTTCTCATCTCTTCTCCTCCGCGCTCACTGGTTCTGCACTCGTCCGCTCTCTCTGCCTTTCTGACTCTCTCAGAAAACACACGAGTGTGTGTCTGCGCTGGATTTGTGCCAGCGGTTCTGGGAGGTAATTTCCTTGAACACGAAAGATCTACTGTTTATAACTGTTTAGCGCACTCCGCTCGAAGGGGGGGGGAATAGCGCATGGCTTTAAAGTATCAGCTTTTAGTTTAGTTTATTAATTGTCACTTACAAAGATATTTTGGTATTTACAATTTCCCATACATATTGGAATACATTTTTTTTATTAAATTTTTTTTAATGAATTTTCTGCATCGGTAAGCTTGTAAAAAATGTCGAGGTTTTTTCTCTCTCGTTATAACCCAAATTTTTAATTTTTTCTCCAAATACGAATTTCATCGTTTTACCATATGAAGCTAATCTTGTTTGATTCAGTATCAACTTTTGGCAGGATGTGGACCTCTAATTATAACAAACACAGTTTTTCATAAGGATTTTAAACACTTTAACACACCCGTCTAACACACACACACACACACACACACACACATACACAAAAACGCTGCACAGTGTGTTCCTGTCTTCACATCTGTTGCCCACCTTGCCAACAGAAACCATAGTGCCTGCTACTTCATAATGTTTACCTTCAAACTCTATCACATCTGGCTCGACCCACATTTGCTTTTTGTCCTGATTTCCCTGCTTTATATTTTTTATTTTTTTTCCTTCGTGGCATATTTTACCTGATTCTCATCCGCACTCCTGAGTGAGCTGTGCTTGATAAATTAGCAAATTTATGTCTTGAAGAAAGTACCACTCTCAGTCCATGTCTTTCCTTTTGTTGCTTGTTAATATCCAATTTTTACAAGTGGAGGAATAACTTCTGAGTCAAGGACTTCCTTTCTGTTTGTTCATTTCGCCACCGTGTCTGGTTAACGCTCTTCTCCTCACTCCTGGAGTGTGTCAGCCTCTGGCTTTTGTTTATGAACTTTCAGAAGAGGAGTGCAAAAAAAAAAAAAAAAGAAGTCAAAGCACACAAAAACAGCCTTATGAGCGCTTTCTGAAACGTTCCAGATATAGGTGTTCTGGAGGCTGAGCCTGTTCCTGGAGTAACATGACTCGGCTGTTCAGAGATCAAATCCAAATTAATCAAAAGACCTGGAAGTGGTGGTGATGATGATGCCCCACAAGAGTTTATACTTGAGTTTCATTCTTTTCTGCTCATTGGACAGGTTAATCTCTGTGTAAACGTCCTCGTGAAGGAAATGAAAAGGAACTATTCTATCTTCGTACACATTATTTTTTTTGGTCCACTATTATTCTACTCGATCTTGGAATAAACTATACCTTCAAAAGAAATTTATGGAAGAATTTTTTTTCCAAGTATCTTTTTATGTTGGTGCTGTAAATCATCAGGGTTTTACATGGTACAGTTTCGATTCCATGGTTATTCAGTAAGATTTGATTTGGTATTCTCTGATTGATGTGTTCAGAACATGAATCCACAAATAATTACAAAGAAGGACTATTGTAAAAATGTTAGTTCACAGTAGATCACTAATAGATTAATACTACATACACTTACAGTGAGGAGAATGAGTATTTGAACACCCTGCTATTTTGCAAGTTCTCCCACTTAGAAATCATGGAGGGGTCTGAAATTGTCATCGTAGGTGCATGTCCACTGTGAGAGACATAATCTAAAAAAGAAAATCCAGAAATCACAATGTATGATTTTTTTTAACTATTTATTTATATGATACAGCTGCAAATAAGTATTTGAACACCAGAGAAAGTCAATGTTAATATTTGCTACAGTAGCCTTTGTTTGCAATTAAAGAGGTCAAACGTTTCCTGTAGTTTTTCACCAGGTTTGCACACAATGCAGGAGGGATTTTGGCCCACTCCTCCACACAGATCTTCTCTAGATCAGTCAGGTTTCTGGCCTGTCGCTAAGAAACACGGAGTTCGAGCTCCCTCCAAAGATTCTCTATTGGGTTTAGGTCTGGAGACTGGCTAGGCCACACCAGAACCTTGATATGCTTCTTACAGAGCCACTCCTTGGTTATCCTGGCTATGTGCTTCGGGTCATTGTCATGTTGGAAGACCCAGCCTCGACCCATCCTTAATGCTCTAACTCAGGGAAGGAGGTTGTTCCCCAAAATCTCGCAATACATGGCCCCAGTCATCCTCTCCTTAATACAGTGCAGTCGCCCTGTCCCATGTGCAGAAAAACACCCCCAAAGCATGATGCTACCACCCCCATGCTTCACAGTAGGGATGGTGTTCTTGGGATGGTACTCATCATTCTTCTTCCTCCAAACACGTTTAGTGGAATTATGACCCAAAAGTTCTATTTTGGTCTCATCTGACCACATGACTTTCTCCCATGACTCCTCTGGATCATCCAAATGGTCATTGGCAAACTTAAGACGTGCCTGGACATGTGCTGGTTTAAGCAGGGGAACCTTCCGTGCCATGCATGATTTCAAACCATGACGTCTTAGTGTATTACCAACAATAACTTTGCAAACGGTGGTCCCAGCTCTTTTCAGGTCATTGACCAGCTCCTTAGGATCATTGAGACCCCACAAGGTGAGATCTTGCCCGAAGCCCCAGTCTGAGGGAGATTGACAGTCATGTTTAGCTTCTTCCATTTTCTAATGATTGCTCCAACAGTGGATCTTTTTTCACCAAGCTGCTTGCCAATTTCCCCGTAGCCCTTCCCAGCCTTGTGGAGGTGTACAATTTTGTCTCTAGTGTCTTTGGACAGCTCTTTGGTCTTGGCCATGTTAGTAGTTGGATTCTTACTGATTGTATGGGGTGGACAGGTGTCTTTATGCAGCTAACGACCTCAAACAGGTGCATCTAATTTAGGATAATAAATGTAGTGGAGGTGGACATTTTAAAGACAGACTAACAGGTCTTTGAGGGTCAGAATTTTAGCTGATAGACAGGTGTTCAAATACTTATTTGCAGCTGTATCATACAAATGAATAGTTTAAAAATCATATATTGTGATTTCTGGATTTTTTTTTCCCCCCCAGATCATGTCTCTCACAGTGGACATGCACCTACGATGACAATTTCAGAGCCCTCCATGATTTCTAAGTGGGAGAACTTGCAAAATAGCAGGGTGTTCAAATACTTATTTTCTTCACTGTATTTCTGCATTGCTTTTAGGTTGTAGTTAAATGCAATGCATAAATAGCTTTATAGCGTTTTGTGTTCTGGCAACGAGGTGGTAGAATGAGCTTTCCCCCAGATGTCCGAACAGCTGAGTCACTGCCTCTCTTCAAACAACTGATAAAGACCTACCTCTTCCTGAAACACTTGAACTATCAATTATTTTCCCTGTTTGTTTCATGTATTTTTGTTTAAAAAAAAAAAAAAAAAGTGCTATAATTCCTCCCAACCAGTGAACCAGTGTTGATTTATTCCTTGATAGAGACTTCAGAGAACATTTGTATGTCACTCTGGATAAGGGCATCTGCTAAATGGCATAGATGTAAGAGCAGCTATAAACAGTTGTTCCCTCTTTAGTTATTCTTTTTTTTTTTTTTTTCATTTTTTTTTTTTTTTTTTTTTTTCAGGACAGAGATTGTTGTGGTTTCTTGGCAGTTTTTAAATGATGAAAAGCTGCAAAGCATACGTCCTAAAGATGATATTTTTCAGCTTTACCTGTGTTAATAAGATGCAACAATTGGAGACTCCTGAATGTTTTTATAAACACCTATTTACAGTAATCTTCATTATATGGAAGATGGAAATGATTTAATGTTTAATCCAAGCGTCACCAAGCTGCCACTGCTGTACCCTTCAGCAAGTCTCTTAACCAGCAACTGCTCACCAACAAATGCCATTATTATACAAGGGGCATTTAAGTCAAACCAGGACTTTAAATTTTACAGGTGTAAATGGATGCTATTAAACACAGTAGTGAGTGGTTAGTGAGTCCTCTTACTGATCAGTGGCACACATGTTGCGGGACAATCCAGAGACCGTTAATCAAGATGGCAGTCAGCAGTGTTGGTGCATGAATGACAGCGTGTGGTGATTTTCTTGTGATCAAGGCATTAAAAACATGGACATCTACAGAAGACCTAAAGCAGAGTAAAGACGGCCATACACTCATCAGTGATGAAGTGGTGGTTCCCCGAGTCAAGCAGGCTTGTCCTAGGATGGTTTAAGTGTACTGACAAATCTCTCTATGCTAAATCTTTCCAGGCATTAGTTAAACACTGGGATAGGGGTATAAATGTAGCAGGGAAGTATGTTGAAAATGAATGCGGTTTCCACTGCTTGATATGCGTTCTTTTGTTTTATAACTCAAAAGTCCCGGTTTGACTTGAACGGACTAACGTTCAACTAAACTAAATGATGCTTAGACGCAAATTAATTTGTAACCGGATTTTTGTAACCGATTTACTCGAGTTCCTCAAAGAATCGTTACAGCCCTAATCAACACCTTCTGGCCAATCAGAATCCAGAATTTATTTATAATTATTGCCATTGTTTTTTGTTTAGTTTTTTTAAGAAAAATTCCAAACACAATAGCATCTGCTAAGAGTTAGTGCAGGAAACAGCACAGTTTGGTTTTGTTTCAGTATTGGGAGATTTATGGAATGAAGCATGCGACTGTGCCTCCGACTTGGCTCGTTTCTCTGCTTGTGTTTTGGAGACGGCCGTAATACAGTCGTGTTCTCCACATGTGAAGACAGATTTTGGGGTTTTAAACATTAGCGCCTGTTTCATCTCCAGACCTTCTGCTTCAGTGAACTTAACAGCACTCTGTTTATTCATCTTGATCTTAAAACTGATTTGTGAAATGAATATTTACTCTTCTACACGATTTCACTGATTTCTACACTGTGTGTAGTTTAGTGACTCTCAAGTGCGATTCCCCCCTCCTCTGCCACCCCCAAGTCTCTTTCTTTTCTTTCTTTTTTTTTTTCCTTTTTTCCTTTTTTTTTTTTTTTTTTTAAGTCACCAAGCCAAAGTTCATTCATCACAACAACAGGCTTTGGTTTGAATATAAAATCTTATTGTAAGCCTTAATTAGCACAGGCAAGCTTTAAGAGGTCTCCATGCTTGCTGGATGGGTGTGTGTGTGCACTTGCGTGAGCACGTCTGTGTGTTTATAGATCAGCTCTGGCAGCAAGCGTGTCAAATCAATTCATCAAACAGATTGTCAAAAATCGGAGCTGCTGCTTGTTGTTTAAACGCAAGAACGTTCTTAGACTCTCACTGAACACTCTCTCACTGTCCTCTGCAGGGAGTTGTGATGATGGGATTTTTTTTTTTTGCGATGTGGCTCAGATGATATTCGAGAGCGGGATTTGGGAAGTTAGCGCGAGAAATCTTTTGGGTTTCAGTTTTAGCAACAAAACGAGACACGGAACGCGAACACAATGCGGTCATGTTTACAGAGCGGAACAGCGGTGATACATTTGCTCATTTAATTTACAGTGGAAGAAAACGTTTCTACAACTCAGACATCCTGTTTTGGTGTCTTTTATGGATGTAATTAATGGTGAAGTTGCTCGGATGCCACGCCCTCTCAATCCGGGCCAGCAGATAAATCAACTGTACCACAGTCTAGCAGTACTAGAGCCAGCCAAGCGTGTTTTTTTTTCATTCCCTCTCTCCTTTTAGTCTTCACTAAGATGTGTGTTATTAAGTTCCTGGCACCTCGGCCCTTCGGTAAAGTGTGAGCTCTTAATAGATCGTGCTCCGTTCTGTTAATCCTCATCACAGTGCAGGGAGGGCTGGTGGAACTGTAATCACCTTGTGTAAACTGTTTAAAGAAACTTTCTTGATACATCTGTCTTGACTTAGGAGAGTTGGTAAAAGGTATTTGAGTTAAGTTTCAAAAAGAACCCGCGAAGAGGCTCTTTTCTTACATCAAATGGCCACTTTGACGAGAGCCAGGAAAATGTGATGAGGAAGCGGAACTCTGGGATTTACTCCATGCTGGACACTGGTGGTGGTTTAATCGAGTTCAGTTCATGCTGAATACTTTAACACTGCTGAATCAGGTTCTTCACGTGTTCCTCTGTGTGTGTGTGTGATTGTCTGGGTCTTGACATTAGTCATTAGTTTTGACCTGTTGCTATGGTGATAGAGGAGACAATGAAAAGTAAGTAAAGTTAAAAGGCAGATTCACTGAAGGGGAAAGGGTGTGAATGCCTTTTGTTTTCAGGTAGCTATTATGTAGACTGCACTGGGAAAAA
>MU575040.1:4814839-4895230 GCA_024362625.1 Silurus asotus | reverse complement strand
ATATATAATATAAATAAATAAATAAATAAATAAAAACAGCATATGATCAACAGTCTCTCACTCTTCGACACCAACAGACAAATCAATCCCAGACGTTCATTTTCATCATTTTATAAAACTGTTGCACATGTTTATTAAATGAAAAGTTATTAATGTGTGTGTGTTTGTGTGTGTAGGACTCCAGAGCAGTGCCCCAGTGTGGTATCCCTCCTGTCTGAGAGTTACAACCCACATGTCCGCTGTGGAGCAGCAATGGCTCTGGGGATCTGCTGCGCTGGCACTGGATACAAGGTGAGTTTATTTGTTCACCATCATTCATTCTGTAGCCATGGTTTTTTTTTTAGTAGGGAACGTTTATTGCTTATAATTTATTATGCATTAATATATTGTCCATAAATCACAAATTGTAGTAAATAATTTAACAATTTTTTTTGCGCGCACACAGGAAGCAATAAACCTGCTGGAACCCATGACCAATGATCCAGTCAACTATGTGAGACAGGGAGCACTCATTGCCTCTGCCCTCATCATGATCCAGCAGAGTGAAGTGACCTGTCCCAAGGTACACATGCAGCATTATCAATCACAAACTCTTTTCACCTGTATAATGCAAAAATAATGCAATGCTTTTCTCTTAAAGACTGTTCACTATTTTTTACATTTTGTAATAATTTTTATTAAGGCATGGTTCACCTTATTGCTGGTTGGTTCTATGTTTGTTTGTTTGTGGGTTTTTTTTAGTGTACCAACTGAACAGGATTTATAAGTTTAAATCCCAGCACTACCAAGCGGTTGCTGCTGAGTATCCATATCTATCAACTGGCTCAGATCAATCAACTGCTTAGTTGTATAAGGGCATCTGCCAGATGCAATAATTGTAATGTACGTCAATGTACGTCAATTTGCTCTGAACAATCACTTTAATATAAAAGTTTTGAAGCTACACTACTGTCAGAGCTGTTGTTTCTAAAAAGTAAATGATACCAGAATCCAGAATTTAGCAGCACTATTTATTTATTTGCTTTCATTGTAATTAATTTGTGTTAATTCATTCATTTTTAATTTCTTGGGGTTTTTTTTGTTTTTGTTTTTTTGTTGTTGTTTTTTTTACATTTTACAGAAAGAAACACACCAGTTGAGCATCTGTTGAGAGTTAGTGCAGGGAACAGCACAGTTTTAATATTGGGAGATTTATGGAATGAAACATGGGCCTGTGCCTCCGACTTGGCTCCTTTTTCTACTTGTGTTTTGGAGACAGCAGTAAATAAATAGCGCACCAACATCTCGCTGTTGATCGGTTCTATGCGTTTATTACTCTTTACTAAAGAGGTATTATTTTCGAAACGTTTACGGACAAAACAAAAGGAGAAATTACTTCCAGAATTAAATCTGGAGAGAGAAAATGGCAAATGTATTACATCCAGATCTAACCCATGAATATTCATTTTAAACAATTGATCTGTATATTTCTACTCAATAAAACTGCATTGAATTTCAGTTCTAGCAGTTTTAGGGAGGTTTTTAGTGGACCAATTTTACAGATATTTTACAGCATAATAAACAACAAGCATTACAGCTGTATTAAAACGCTTATAACGACATTAAAATTTAATGTGCAGTTTTTGTGGTGTGTTTAAAAATGTGTGTTTCCACCATCATCTGTGATTAATAAACTTTTTGCTGAACGTGGGCCAGACACGAGTTCAGTTTCAATTTCTGTACTTGGATTAGTCAGAAATAAATACAAAAATGTAGAGCGTGCGTCTAAAATTTTTTCACTGGTGATTTTTACTTATATTTTGGTGGTTTAAAACCATAGCGATAATTCAATCCGAATTTTTTTCGTATCGTTAATTTCTTTTCTTATCAAGGCACTTGAAAGTAGTACAAATTATTGGTTTAGTTTTTAGTTTAGTATTTTAGTTTAAATATCTTCACGGAGACTCTACTAGTGGACAGTTCATTTAAACAGATAAAAATTCATCATTTTTACTTTTATGTCACATCATAGTGAAAGCTGTAGCTCCAGATTCTGACATCTTCAACACAGGAGTTTATTCTTTGTAGTTTAATAATGGCAATATAATATTTTTTGTTTCTGTTTGTAGGTTAATCAGTTCAGGCAGCTGTATTCCAAAGTGATCAACGATAAACATGATGATGTCATGGCTAAATTTGGAGCCATTTTGGCTCAGGGCATTCTGGATGCAGGTGAGTACTGAAAATTTTCATCATTATTATTATTATTAAATGGGGGAAAAAATTTATTTCCATCACTTCACATTCCCCCATTTCAAAATCCAACTTAATAGTTTGTTTGTAATGTAATTCATGTTTTAAAGTTAGTTTGTAATTATCAAATACAAAAAACGTCCAGGAGGAAAAAAAGGTGTGAAATCATTTGCACGGTCATACATGGCCATAATAGTGACATAATTCCCCTGCAAATTCATTGGCGATATGGCAGTCTAGACTCAAAGATTTAAGTCCCCCCCACCAACAGGGTCGTTTAGCAGGTTAGAGATCGCATCTCGTAAATCAGAAGTGTGTTGACCTTCACACTCATGAATACTTGAGTGTTTCACAGTGTGCATGTTTGGGTTGCATCTCTGTAATCGTGTTTAATGTCACACACCGTTTAACGATCTCCACTCCTGCCGCAGCGTTCTGCTCTCATTAATGAGGAATTTTTTGTTTGTCAAACCTCTCAGACGAGCCTCAAGGCTGTTGTGCGTTCAGCTCTGTCAAATATCCGGGCTCTGGTTCTGGACTCGGCGGGAACAGAACCATGTCCGGAGATCTGGCACTTCTCACAATCTGGCTCCCTTTTTTTTTTTTTTTTATAATATTGGCCCCGAGAAGCAACCGCATCAATAAATAGACTTGGAATTTTTACATCTGGAGCTCTGGATTATTTTTATTTTTATTTTTTGCGAGAAATCAATGTGCATATAATCACATCCATAAAATGTAGTGATTCTCAGAATTTGGTAGCTTTCTGTGTGATATCGAAGTAGCAAACTTCACTTGGTAGCTCTTTGGGATTGTTTTGTTTGTTTGTATGTTTTTGTTTGGTTTTTTTTATCCATTTTGTTAGGTTCATGTTGCAATATGTTCAAATGACAGCAATGCTCAATCCCGAGAACAACTAATACATACATCAAGATTTATAAAATTCTTGTTTTTATATCTTAATCAAGTGCATGTTACACAATTCACAACTAAATAATATATATGTTGCTGATGTTTTGTTAAAAAAAAATTGCATGCTTATTAGTTTCTGATCTTTTCTGGTTAAGGTCACACAAAAAAAAAAACTGCATTGATTGGTTGCAGATGTGATTTGAGCTGATTATAGCAGCATTTTGTTTAGAAAAACTGAACTCTGGTTACTTGCAATATAATCACAACTAAAGGCAAGTCAAAATGTTGGCTTATAAGACACTGAAGCAGGAAACATTTACATGATTTAAAACACCCTGTCGAAGTCTCCCTATTGTCTCATCCACTTTGATTTGAGACAAAGTGAAAGTTTTTTGTATAGGTTGCAGTTTGTCACTTTTCTTTTGTTCACAGAATAATGAACAGATCCACACCTCTTCCCTTCCTTCACTCTCTTTTCAATATCCATTTCCCTCAAGAAGGGAAGGACTATTATTCTATTATATCTCTCCTCGCCATAACTCTAACCTCGATCTCTACAGCATCTCTCATTAACGCGTAAATTCGGTATCAGGAGCTGGACAGGAAGCTAATTTTCACTGCCCCTCAGATCACCATTCTATTGTTCAACTAAAATGTTCCGCCTGTTTCATCCATTTGAAGGAGGGATCGTGCTGTTTGAGCCATTATAAATAAAATACTTCTATGAAAGTGTTTTACCTAAAATGCTTTCTGATAACCAACCCAAGAGCTTTTAGAGTCGGGATATTTTCTGATCCTTTTCAAATCTTGGAAGATTAAGGTTGATCGGTTTTCTGAATTTTATCTTAAACCAGTTCTTCTCTCTTTGTCTGTAGGTGGCCGGAACGTGACAATTTCTTTGCAGTCTCGGACCGGGCACACACACATGCCGTCCATCGTGGGTCTGTTGGTGTTCACCCAGTTCTGGTTCTGGTTTCCACTGTCTCATTTCTTGTCTCTGGCTTTTACTCCCACCGCCATTATTGGCCTCAATAAGGACCTGAAGGTAAAAGTCTCATGTCCTTGCTAACCATGTTTTATTTTTTTTTAAAAAAAAAAAAAAAAAAGGCCCTTATGTCCATATACGTACACACGCACATATTATTTATATTTATATATTTATAAAATAAAAAAATATTAAATATGTGTATGTGTGTATATATATATATAATGTGTAAAAAAAAAAAACACACACATACATCTGTATTATGACTTTTAACAAATGTAAAACTTTTAATTTAATAAATGAATATATATATAATTTATTTATTTAAATAAACGATTTACATTTGGTAAAAGTCATTCGGGTAATACAGATGTTTGTGTGTGGGTGGGTGGGGTTTTTTACAAATATATATTCTACTTAATTGTTTTGCTTATTTCAGCATACTTTAACAAATGCCTTCATTCCTTCCATTCTTCATTTATTCACTTCCGCCATATCTGGAATTGTTCCTGCTGGTTACCATAAGGGTTACTAAACCCCTGTAAATAAGAACAGTACCGTTTCCAACTTGATATCGAGTAATGTAGAAGTACTTTTCTGAGAATCCTCACACTGTCAGAATGACTAACGTGCGTATCCAGAGTAGCTGTACTGTAAGAACTGGTGAGGTCAGGCGGTTATCTGTTTCAGAACACACCTAGTAAGATTCTGAAAGAATCTTTAAGCAGGAAACATCAAAATGATTTACAATGTCACGCAAACTCACCATTGTCTTGTCCACTTTGAGTCAAGACAAATTAACCACCCAAAACTGTTTCTAAATATTCTACCATGACTGATTTTACTATTGTCACTTCTTTTTCATCTTTCTGTGGCCTCAGCTAATTTACTCTAAGCACCTCCAGTCCCCATCAGGTAGTCAATAAAGTGAATAAAGAGGTATAATCTGCTAAACAAATGCAGAGTAGTACAGCAAACTCAAAAGCTTCCATTTATTTATTTTTTTTACTTTATCTTAAAAAAAAGAGAAACGTTGCTTCATATGTCTTTATAGACAGGTTTTTTTCCCTTATATTTCCATTTAAAATTTTATGTTAGCTATGTCAAAATCCATATTCAAGCATTTGCACCCATCATTCATTTATGCCTGGACCTTTGGTCAGAATTCAGAATTTGGTCAAATGTTATTTTTGAATAAGTCCAGTGCCGTTTGAACAGTGATGTTGTGTTATAATTCTTTGTTGTTGTTTTTATTTCAGATGCCAAAAGTGCAGTACCGGTCCAACTGTAAACCGTCGACCTTTGCTTATCCTCCAGCCCTGGAAGTCCCTAAGGAGAAAGAGAAGGAGAAGGTAATGGATTTTTTTAAATCTGGAATTTGCCTACATTAGAACTGTGTGAAGCATTTCAGTATTTACAAAATTCATATTGCTATAGAATTCTGGATTCTGGTTGATCAGAAAGTGTTTGGTTTCCTGTAACAGCAGCTCAAACACTGTAGCTTCACATCACAGGATTATTTATAATTACATACACATACATGCATTTACAATAGAACACTTAAGAATATGCTGTTGTGGGAAAATAATCATGTTTGTGTTGGTCACAGTAATTCCATGCTATTATTTTGCTGTAAAGGTATGACACAGTGGTTGTATTGTTCTGTGGCAGCATTATATACTGATAAAGTCCTAAAAAGATTATTTTTCCAGGTTTCTACTGCTGTTCTGTCCATCACTGCTAAAGCCAAGAAGAAGGAGAAAGAAAAGGAGAAGAAGGAGAAGGAAGAGGAGAAGATGGAAGTGGTGGGTTTATTCATGTTTAGTATCTTTCATGTTCCTCGTAGCCTACCTGAAAGAGCGTGAGGAGAAAAACCCAAAACTGCATGCAGAAACCAAAAACACTTCAACACAAACTGGTTCTAATTTGTGTGTGTGAATGTACATTGTCTGTCAGAAATTTGGCAACCTGGTCCTTTATGGTTTTTGAAACACATGCATGGTTCTTTTGTTAATATGTAACAAACTAGGTTAAAAAAAAAAAGAATTGGACAGTGAATGACTGGAAGAAAATTGAAATTTTGGGGTTTTTAACAGAAGAACTTGTTTAACAGATGAGGTGCTACCAAACTGCCCCACACTCTGTCAAACATGGAGTTGGAAGCTTAATGGTTTGGGGTTGTTTTTGAGCAAAGATAGTGGAAGACTTACTTTAGGTGAAAGCAACTGAACCAACATGGGTACCATTCCATACTTCTTCCCCCATGTAAATTCCATCTAGACTGCGGCTCATTGAAATCCGACTTCAACGTAAAACAAAACAATGACCTGAAGCATACATCCAAACTGTATAAGCGTTATTTAGAGAGTTAACAGTCGGCTCGAGTGTTCTCCATCATGGAATGGCCTGCTCAGGCTCTGGGATGAACTTGATTGCAAGGTCAGAAGGAAATCTTTAACTAGTAAAGAACACCTCTGGCAAGTTTTACTAGAGGCATGACAAGTCTTTTAGCTGAATGTTTAGAGAGACAAACTAGCTAAATGCCGAGTGTGTGTAAAGCTGTTCTTTATGCTAAGCTGTTCTTTGTTTTTTTCATAAAAATAAAGTTTAATATCTGTAGCCATTAAATGACCTAGTTTGCTGCATGTAAAACAAAAGGAACATGCATTTGCCTAGTCTATGAGATTAAAATAGTACGTTAGATCGATAGATTATTGTTTTAATGTATGGTGTTCTGGTGGTTTGTTTCACTATAGGAGACGCAGGAGGCTGAAAAAGACAAGAAAGAAGAGGAGAAGGAGAAAGAGAAGGAGAAGAAAAAAGAGCAGGAGCCCAATTTCCAGATGTTGGAGAATCCGGCAAGAGCGATGCCGGCACAGCTCCGAGTGCTAACCATGCCTGAGACCTGTCGCTATCAGCCATTTAAACCAGTAAGACACACAAACACACACACACACACACACACACACACACACACACACACACACCCAGCCAGCTAGCCATTTTCACCAAAACATTACAAACCCTTAACATAACTGGCCCATAAAGCCTTGGACGTGAGCCTGCTGTAAATATTTGATAGTTTTTCGCTGTAAATAATGAGAACGACGCAGCCCAGAATTGCAGAAGAGTACAACGACACCGTGCTAATGTCTTCAAATAAACACTGCAAAGATGTCGCCTTTTGGACACGTTCCAATTTTGTATCACAAGGCCATTTATTTTCTTCTTCTTTTTTTTTTTTTGTTGGCCTTTTTTTTTTTTTTTTTTTTTTTTTTTTTTTTTTTTTTTTTTTTATAAATAATGTTTATATGAACAAAAACATTCAGGGCTTCATCTTCCTGTAGTGTTCGTGACTCAGCAGTGCTTCGAGCTCCTCCTGATGGCAACCATGTTTGTTTTAAGCCCACTTATCCCCTGCGCTGCAACCTGATTGGTCCAATGGTTTCAAACGTGCAAATCACTTCCTGCATTAATTTTATTTTATTTTTTTAATGGAATGAACATCAACACTGAAATCACATTGGATACTTTAAATCTCGATATGTCAATATTGATTTTTGTAATTTTTTTTATATTCTATTTATATTTACATGTTGGGGAAAAAAACAATTCGCTGCATGTCGTTCTCTGTATGAATGAGTTTGCCATTTTGCCATTTCAAAAAACACTGGTTACATCAAAACGCCATAATGCTAATGTAGGAGGCGGAGCTTTCCTAATCTAATTGGTGAGTAGAGCTGTCTTCTGAACCTGATGTCAAGCTCATCATTAGATTGTCCGAGACGTCACTTAAATGTGAGGAGAAATTCACCAATTATTAATAAAAATATAAAAAAATATTTATATAGAATATATATTACTTCGCATTAATTTTGTCTCTCTATTACTCGGGCTGTCTCTTGCCATATTTCCCTGTTTGTCTTCTTCTTTTTTTCTGTCTGTCTTTCTGTAAAAAAACATCTGATCTTATTAGAATCTTTCCTCTTCAGCTCCACACAGGTGGTATTATCATCCTGAAGGACACCAGTGAGGAGGAGGAGGAGCTTGTTGAGCCAGTCTCTGCCCACGGGCCTAAAATAGAAGAAGAGGAGCAGGAGCCTGAGCCCCCAGAGGCCTTTGAGTATATAGACGAGTGAACATTGTGTTGGTACGTAGAACCCAAGTTTACACCAGGATTCATTTCAGGTCGAAGTTAATGTGCATCTTCATCTATATCCTTTTTCTTTCACAGGTGCAGCGGCCATTCGTATCTCAACATGCTCCTCTTTATATCTTACATGATCCCCTCCTATTTTATACGTTCTTCTGTCCTCCTGGTTTCGCTGTCACACGGCGAGTCTTTACTGTTATTTTCTGTCAATACAATAAAAGGAAATTTCCCCCTGTGATCTGGGATCTCGCGTATTTATTTCTCCACACGTCCGAAACATCATTGTCTGAAGCGTTTCTCTTTTTAATTGGTTGAATTTTACAACCCAGAACATGTAAGTTGTAATGTGCGATTTTAAGACTTTTACATGAGAAGGAAAATTATGATTTCACAGTTTGATTCACTTTTTCTATCAAGAAACTCTTTTTGTGTGTCTGCGCTAGAAATGAAGAGAACTGGGAGAATAAGTATATAGAGAAAGGAATGAATGGAAACCAAAATGGAAAAGAAATACAAGAATAATTGGCAAACTTTTTGTTTTAAAAAAAATTATAATAAAGTGATGTTACTAAAGCCAAATCTCTAATCAATCAGTATTTTTTTTAAAAGCTGGTCTTTTTGTCAATGTCGGTCTCTGGTGTATCATTATCATTAAAACAATCAGGTACCTAATAACATTAGAAATAATATTAAAGCTTTTTCTGTGATTTAACATCTCTTTTTGTTGCAATAAACAAGCTTACTTCAACTCTACAATGAAATATTCTTGTGTAATTGAAAAAATTAGCTTATTGCAGGAAATTCTTCTATCGTTCCAGCTGATCCACTGGAACCTGGTTAACACATATAAAAACCAAACCACATGTGAAGGGTGTGCTTCTGATCAGACATGGGGTGATGGGGGGGGGGTCATATACTATGAAAAATAGTTTTCATATGATCCAGATTGTATTTAAAGTTTGGAGTTAAATTGATGTCGTTTTCCTGTAAGACACTGCACACACACTTTAACACACTCCTTGGCTGTTTCCCATAAAAGGGAAGATTTTTGAGTGAAGCAGTGATTTCCCGGTCGTCTTTACAGTAAGGGTGGGATGCACAGACACTTTCAATGTGAGGCGGAAAAATAAATGCATTTGGAAGAAAGAAAAAACTCTTCCTGTTTGAATCTTTATGACTTCCTCGTGTTGGAACGATGAGCAATAATTCTGACATTTAAAGCATTTCTAGTCATTAAAGCGTAACACCATAAAATTGCTCGACTTCTGACCAAATTCTTCTGCCAGTTCCAGCTTTCTGAGAGATCTGTCCATTAAAAACACACACATTGTTTAACTATATATAACTCTATATTAGAATGTCCGAGGTTTTTATTTGGCACATTCAATCTTCTTTCATTATGCCACCTTGTTTAATAATGCAAATAAATAAAAACAAGTGTATAGTACATTTATATGACCAGTAAATCCACTGTGAACAATGCAAAGTTACTGCTTTTATGTCTTATATTTTTGAGTAAATATTTTTGATATTTTAAGTCTTTTAATTCTCTTGTAATGCAGCAATTTGCCATTTTTAATACATGCAATTGTAAGGGAAAGTCATTAATGTAGGGTTCATGTTCTCGCTTATGTTATAGCATCTATAAACAGTTGTTGGCACACTTTTTCCTCCCTCTCCTTCTACAAAGTTAGACAAAGTCTTTCCACAAATATTAAATGGTGGGAAAACAGAATTTCTTCCAATTGGTACTAAATCAATTTTATCACAGTTTTTCCCTCTCAATTGATGATTCTTTTGTTTCCCCTCCTACGTAGGTTAAGAGTTTGGGAGTCCTCCTAGACAGTACACTGTCATTTTAATCACATATTGATAACGTATTTTCATCTACGTAATATCAACTGTTTCCCTCACTTACTATGCTACTGCTATCCTTGTTTATATTCTTGTTTACCTTTCATATTGGCAGCTCACTTACTAAAACTCCTTTATTTCACCACATTACTCTGGTTTTGCAGCAGCTTCACTGGCTTCTAATCAAGCAACGCGTTGACTTCAAAATCCTTCTTCTCACTTTATTTGTCTGATCATCTCCATATTCATGCTCCTTCTCATTCTCTTAGATCTGTCTCATCTCTCCTTCTTTCTGTTGCTTCTGCTTGTTTTGCCACAATTAACTATAGGGCTTTCTGCTGATGCTTTTCTTCCCTCCTTCACTATTTCTACATTTTATTGGCCCAGTTACACAGTCGCATTCATTCTCTCAAGTCTTTTGTATTTGTTGTTTTTTACGTGGAGTGTTCAACATGTAAGTCTTGTTAATAAACTGTTACCTTGTGAAAGAACTGTAACATTTACAGTGTATTAGAAGGAGCACATTAACCTAAACCTGTTGTTTGCAGCTGCACTACTGTCAGAGATGCTGCATAAAAAATTTACCTAGACCTTCTGACCAATAACAGTCCAGATTTCAGCCATGTTATGATGTAATTTTTCAATTTAATTTCAAATATTGGTTCTAAGCAGCTATACAGAAATAAAGCTACGTTGTAAATTCATACATTTGCCTCGATAAGTTTATCAACTACTATTATTCATGCTTTTCAGCGTGAACATTTTTTTGGAGTTTCAATCATCATGTTGTAAAAGTTGTAGAGACAAAGTTGTGATGTCCTGCTCGGCTTTTTGAGCCACACAGCTTTGGGTCTAACGTTCCTCAGCTTCTGTCATCGCAGGTTTGTCAGTAGAACTGCAGCAGACTGGAACACCACGGAAGAAAGACACACAGGTATGTGTGTGTGTGTGTGTGTGTGTGTGTGCGCGTGTGTGTGTGTGTGTGTGTGTGTAGTAAACCACTTGCTGGGGTCCAAATAGACAAATGACTCCTTACCATCTTTGGTCTTATTGAATTTTATTACATCAATGAAAGTGTCTGAGCTCAGAACTGATGACTGAACCTCTGTGGGTTGTTTCCAACAGCCAAGACGTTGTAAAACTCAAAATAAGGAGGAATTTAAAAAAGAAAAAAGATATTAAGGCTGTACAGGAAAGGTTCCCTTTTGAGTCTGGTTCCTCTCAAAGTGTCTCTCATTAGTGATAAACATATAGGGACAACGACGACTTTTTTTGGCTGCTCCTATCAGGGGTCACCACAGCGGGTCATCCGTCTCCATACCCCCCCTGTCCTCTACATCTGCCTCTTTTAACCAAACTACCTGCATGTCTTCCCTCACCACATCAATAAACCTCCTCCTTGGCCTTCCTCTTCCTCATTCTCCTACTGATATACCCCATATCCCTCCTCTGCACATGTCCAAGCCATCTCAATTGGGTCTCTGACACTTTGTTCCTAAAATGTCCTTCATGCGATGTCAGTCTAATAAACTCGTTTCTAATCCTGTCCATCGTCATCACTCTCAATATAAATCTCAACATCTTCAGCTCAGCTACCTCCAGCTCCACCTCCTGTCTTTAACTCAATGCCACTGTCTCTAAACCATACAACATTGCAGGTCTCACCACAGTCCTATAAACTTTCCCTTTCACTCTTGCAGATACTTTTTTATCACAAAGGTTGGGAATATACATTTACATTTTTATCTTTGTAAAAAGCTGCTTTGGGACAATGTCCTTTGTTATAAGTGTGAATTGAATTGAGCAGTTCTATTATCATGATGCTGTCTGATATAATATTTACAAATCTGTTGGAGAAGTGAAGCTGAAAGGCCATTACAAAGACAGATAAAGTTTCCTCCACAACAACCTCCGTACATTTTTCAGTTAAATAACTTAAAACTCGGACTATAATCACTTCACCTCCACATTAGCTGCAGATATAATCAATAAAGCACACAAACATCATTAGTTTAGCATTAATTTGGTTTCCAATTAATCCCAAAGGTGTTTAGTGGGGTTGAGGTCACAGCTCTATAGCAGGTCACACAAGATCTTCAACTCCAGCCCAAGTAAGTCATATCTTCATGGAGCTGGCTTTATGCACAGGAACCTTGTCCTGCAGGAACAGGTTTGGGTCTTCTAGTTCAAGTGAAGGAAATATTTAATTCTATCGCATTCAAAGACGTCCTTTACAGTTGAGTGCCTCCAATTTTGTGGTAACAGTTTAGGGAAGAACCACATATGGCTGGAAAAGTATTCATTGTGTATTTGTAGAAAAGGCTTTGAGAATCATGCTATTTATGATATTTCATCACGTTAATCAGTCCACAACTCGCATCTTAAACCTGCATCTCATGTTACAGCAAATCGGAATTTATTTAACCTGCTTGAAAAATTGGTGAAATCTGGAAAGCGATAGAAATAAATTTCCCTGCAATACACTTACTCTGCTTCAATCATTCATCCGAAAGAGCTGACTTTTTTATGAATGACTTATCACTAAAGGTTTGGATCTTCACTTCACCTCTTCTGTTTCATCCACTAAATTCCTCAGTGTTGGTTTTCAAAATGCTGGTGTTCATTTGTGCTTCTTAATTTCTTTAGACCACCCTGTAGAACACACTGCTTGACCCTGAGTTGTGTTTTAGCTGCTTATTTTGATAACCACGTTGCTCTTGATGGTATCGTGGTATTAAATATTTGAGTCCAAGGCCTGAGTGCGAGTTGTGTAAGCATTTACGTAAAGGCTCAGGCGTGTTGAAAGGCATCGGCTCTGTGTCGACTCGCTGTTTTTTCAGGTGTGTGTGAGATCTGTTTTCACTGAGATTCAGATTATAAACGACTGGCACATGATTTGATGGGACATTTTGTAAACTTTAATGTCTCAATTTTGAGATCCAGCCAGTTTAACACCAACAGCCAATAGATTAAAGTGAAATAAACAGCCAGAGAGCAACATGCCAAAGTGAACTGTGGGTATTAATTATATCGAATAAAAGCTTTAATTTATTACATGTATTCCTCATCTCGTGGAGCTAAATATGTGCAAAAACAATGCAATTAATATGGAAGAAATTGTTCATCCATTGACAAATATACCTTACAAAATGAATATTATTGTTAAAGAACAAAGTTAAATTTCCATTTTCTTGCCTTCAAAAACTTTACATTTTCTAAACACTTAAATAATTGTATCATTTGTAATGTGTGGAAATTTAAAGATAAAATCAAACCAAAAATATATATACAGTGAAACCCGGTTATGTCGATGTGGTAGAGGGTCGCCAAAAAGCATCGAGGTAACCGATGATCGAGATAAACAAAAATCTAAATGGCGGCAGTATATTAACGTGCTTGAAATTTCTTTATGTACATGATGTGCGTTAATAAATGAGAATGTGCATGCACGTGTTTTTGGCGTTGCTGTGATTTGTTTGATGAAGTCATGCTATAAAAATGTACATACGTTTGTTAACAACAAAAGGCATAAGTGCACCAACTAACAGCAGAGATTCACCAGTATACAATACAAACCACCGTCCATTCTCCATACAAACCTTTATTATATTCTCCAACATTATAAACACACAGATCGCTCTTTAGTCCACATGTGGAAAAAAAAGAAAAATAAACAGTAAATAAGTTTCTGAAAACTTATGACCATCAGGATGAAGTAATCCACACAAACACACAAAGCAAAGTGTCCGAAAAAAACTTTTCGCGCGCGCTCCCGTTCATCGCATAACATTTAACAAAAAAATGCATATGTGCACTTACTAACAGCAGAGATTCACCAGTGTACAACACAAAAAAAAACCCCGGAAGATCCAAACCCGAAACCAAAAACGAGAGAGAGAGAGCTGTTTGGCCCTTGAGAAAGGCCCTTAACCCTCCACTGCTCAGTTGTATAAATGAGATAATTGTAAGTCTCTCTGCACAAGGACGTCTGCCAAATGCCATAAATGCAAATGTATATATCAATGTTATACCACCATTGTCCACCAGAGGAGGCTGTTCTTTGTTTGTTTGTTTATTTATTTTTTGAAAGAGCCAACTCTTCCAATTAACTCGTCTTTTTTAAAGGGACAAAAATAGATTAAAAGATGTAAAACATAGTGACAGAATTCCCCCAATGCTTCAGCTCTTTAGTTCTTATCAAATCTATTTGTAAATGTATTCTCATCTTTCACCAATAATTAGTTCTGTATTATATTCCTGTTTTTGTAATTAAATTAGTTTACTTTGCTTACTTCTCTACAAATCCCTTTTTTTTAAATTATATTTCATTTTTTCTACAAACTTTGGATAAGCTAGCATCAAGTTACAAATGTACCCCACAGTCACTACACCATATAATGGGATTAAAAAACTAAACAGACAGAGCTCTATGTCAGAGTGTGAAGATTCTGCTAATCTGATCTCCTTCATGACCATCTGATCTCATGCCGGACCTGTTTGTGCGTATGCGTTTGTCTGTGTGGTTTTTTTTTGTTTTTTTAGTGGGGGGGTCACATGGAGGAAGACATTCGGCCTTGGCTTTACATTTCTCCTCACAGCTGGACTCCAGACTCATCATCTTGACTACGGTACATTTTACATTTTCCAGCCGCAGATTTTTGATTTCCGAGGTTCCAAGGGTGAGTTAAAAGTGTCTGGAGATGCACGACACGAAGGCCAAGGCATTCTGGGAAACGGCTAGAGAAATAAACAGTCGCCATGGTTAAGGACACAGAACAAGGAAAGGAAAAGATGAATGGTGAGGTGAGTGGGTGGCCCACGAAGAGAGGATAAGCTATGAGTTCTTAATTTTTAATAATAATTAATGAGCAATAATGTTTATACCTCTGTCTCACTTTCTCAGAGAAATCCAGGAGTTTAAGGTTATTTAAGTTTCAGATGCTTTTACTTCATTATTTTATCTGCTTTATCCCTCTAGAAGCTGTTGACACTTTTTCTATTTTATTAAAGTATATCCATTATTTCCACTAGTTTCATAAAATGATTCATTTTAGTTACCATTACTGGAAGGAGACTCCAGTGTTAGGGCTTGGTTAGAGTCTGGAGTAAAGTTCTAGAAGAGATCCAATTTTATAAATCCTCAGGACAGAGCAGTTTAAACTTGGTAGAACTGTTGGTAGAAAGACAAGCTGGGTTTTTGTCTCTGTTTGTGGCTTCTTTAAATACGTGAGAATGTGTTTTTTGGAGTCTTTACAACATTAGATGTAACCATAAACAATACGATGTCAAATTGCGTTGGTGTAAGAGGATTAAAGCACTCAGGGATGTGCCGTTATAGGAATGTTAATCCAGGTGGAGGATCCAGGTGATAAGGAGGCTGAGATGCTGAAGATACACTGCAGCACACTGTTTTGTCAGTGGAGTTTAATAGAGCTCGACGGCCTCTTTGCTCTTGTGCACATTTCTCTTTTATAGAGGGGAAAAGACTCCAGCAGTGACTCTCGGCCTCACAGTGGGAATCTGACCACACACACACACACACACACACACACACACACACACACACACACACACCCACACACACACACACACACACACACACACACACACACACACACACACACACACACACACACACACACACACAGTAGAATGGAACTGAGGAAACTATGACTGCAGCGATGAGAGAAATAGAGTAAATCGGATCAGTAATGGAGCAGAGAGATTTTATTTGTACATCTGTGACCACAAATAAAATCCCAGTGTCGTTCCTCAGCCAAGTCTTGTGTAGACCAACAGTGTTTTACTATAAGTTCTCTTTGTTATTTGCTATGTTTTCAAAAATGTGTTTTTATGATTTAAATCCATACCGTTTAATGAATTTGCATGCTACTGCATTATCGGATCAACAAATCTGCGAATATGTCTGAGTTTGTGATCAGTAGGTTGTATAACATTTCCTATCTTTTTCAAGGTTTATTGTTTTATTGTTTGTTTGTTTATTCTATCATGTATGCCGTCATTCATTCATGAAGGGATCAGTGGGTGGTAATTGGATCATTGTTTTTTTTATCTTCTTAAATCAGTCTTGCATTTTGTCATTTTCTTCTTCTTTTGAAAATTTGAACAAAACTAAACACCTCCTAAAAGTGTAGTTATTTTCTAAATGTGGGGGAAAAAAAAGTTTTTCCACCAATGGTGCATGTTGCCCTCTTGTGGCTCAGAGTGAGATGTGCAGTTTACAAATGTACTATACATACACTCACCGAGCACTGGGAAAACTACACATACTGGGTAGGACTTCTAAACTGGTTACTAATCTGCTTCTATACTTCATGGCATGGATTCCTCAAAATATGAAAGAAATTATATTTCATCACGTGATTTCTGCATATTTTTAGGTGCACTTTCATCCCGTCAATCTCAGGTTCAACTTTGTTCCAATTATGTTCCACTGGATTCAGAGCCACTGGGAAACCCACTAAAGAGTATTTTTTAAGATACAAAAAAAAAGTTTGATAACGTTTGCTTTGTAACAGGGTGCATGATTTGGCTGCAATTAGCAATTAGAGGTTTAGTACAATATGATTATAAAAGAAAGAAAAAGCCTTTGTCAGAGAAACACGACGGACAAAAATATCGAAACACTTGACTTTTTTAGCCATATGACAAAGTTTCAGGCACATAATAGTATTGAATATCTTTAAATGTAGCATAAAATCTTCCCCTCACTTAAACTAGAAGACCTGAACCTGTTCCAGCATGACGATGCCCTTGTGCACAAAGCCAGCTTCATGAAGCTATGGCTTACATGGGTTGAAGTAGAAGATCTTGAATGATTCTAGTGTCTGGCCTAAACCCTACTGAACAACTTTGGGATAAACTGCAATTTTGACTCCTCACCCTACATCAGTATCTGACTTTACTAAACTATTGTGTCTAAATAAGCACAAATCTCCAAAAGCACACTCCAAGGTCTAGTTTTAAATCTTCCCAATAGAGTGGTTGTTATTATAACAGCAAATGGAGACAAAATTTTGAATGGGACGATTAGAAAGCAACTATAAGCCAGGTGTCCACAAACTTTTGTCTATATATAGTGTACATTATAGCATGGTGATATTCTTTCTTTGCATATCCATGCTTGTTAGGAAGCTACAGTCAGAGCACAGGGTCAACCATAATACAGCACCCCTTGAACAGAGAGAGTAAAGAGCCTTTCTCAAGAGCCCAACAAAGGCAGCTTAATGGTGCTGGGACTCGAACCCCAACCATGAAGAGATAAACATGATCAGCAGGTTTAATTCTACACCAGATCATATTTTCTTCTGTTGCTGTACTTTGAAGTACATATACTTACTTGATATGTACTTGGAACATTTTCATTTTTGGTTAACAGGCCCAATGTGTGGCAAGAAACACACCATTTCAACACCTCTACCAGTCTGGAATTCTGGACACGAGGCACAGTGCAGGTTAGACCCTTGGATTCATGCCATTGGTGCCAGGTTGTGACCCTGCCATAAAGGATGTTTTATAAGAAATCAGGCTTCATTTTTTTCCTGTCTCCAGCTGATGGTGAGTGTGTGCCAATACAGCCTCAGCTTTCTGTTCATTGCTGACAGAAGTGGAATCCGAGATGCTTCTCTGCTCATAACAATGGTGCTGTTTTCATGTTGTATTGATCTCTCAGGCACTCTGGGATTCTGTGAACGTAGTGAACCATGAGGATGTGTTTATAAAGACTTGGAAGCACTTTTGGCTCACTTATAGTATCTCACTTAAGCCTGAGTAAAAATGTGTAGGCAAAAATGCTAACTTATTTTAAAAACACGATATTTGGGAAGCCAAAACTGGTTATTTATTCATAAATTATAAAGTGGCTTTAACAATTGGAACAAAACATTTTTCCTAGCTAATTAGCCAATGCACTTCAGTAAAAATGAATATTTCCTAAATAGTATTTAAATACAGCAATTAAAGACAAGTATTTTCAACCTCTTATCTCATTATTGAAACAGAAGCAGAACTCTGTTTTAGTATTCCATTTTTCCAGCATATGAATTCAACTCATTAAAGTTATTCACACAATATTTCACCAACACACAGCACAATATAGGGTGGTGTATGTATTAACAGCCTCTGCAGTAGGATTGACAGATTGGTTCAAGGTGGAGGTTGGACTGCATCAAGGATTGGTTTTGAGCCCTTTTCTGTTTGCAGTTGTGATAGACAGGTTGGTGGACGAGGTCAGACAGGAGTCTCCGTGGACTATGATGGTTGCGGATGATGTTGTGATTTGTGGTAAATGTAGGGAGCAGGTTGAGAAGAGCCTGGAGAGGTGGAGGTACACGCTGGAGAAAAGGGGAATGAACAGCAGAAGGAGTAAGACAGAGTACATGTGTGTGAATGAGAGGGAGGGCAATGGAGTGGTGCAGTTGCAGGGAGAACAGGTGGAGATGGTGGAGATGGTGGAGGAGTTCAGGTAGCTGGGATTAACCGTGCAAAGTAATGGAGAGTGTGTTAGAAAAGTGAAGAAAAGAGTGCAGGCAGGGCGGAGTGGGTGGAGAAGAGTAAAAGCAGGCGTGATTTATGATAGAAGGTTATCTGCAAGACTGAAAGGGAAAGTTTATAAGACTGTGGTGAGACCTGTGATGTTGTATGGATTAGAGACAGTGGCATTGAATAAAAGACAGGCGGTGGAGCAGGAGGTAGCAGAGCTGAAGATGTTAAGGTTTTCGTTGGGAGTGACGACGATGGACATGATTGTAAACGAGTTTAGGGGTACCGCGCATGTAGAAGGAGGAACTTGGGGTATATCAGTAGGAGAATGCTGAGGATGGAACCACCAGTAAGGAGGAACAGAGAAAGACTAAGGAGGAGGTTTATGGATGTGGTTAAAGAAGATGTGCAGGAAGTTGTGTTGAAAGAAGCAGATGTAGAGGACTGGGGATATGGAGATCGATGATCCGCTGTGGCGACCTCTAATGTGAGAAGCTGAAACAAGAAGAAGTATGTTTTAACAGCCTCACATGATAGACAGCGGTACCTCTTTTCCCGATAAGAAGATTTTCTTTTGCTCCAGGAGATAGGGTGTGGTTTCAGACACAGCAAGTGACTCGCCATTCAAACGTTAAACATGTCATAAAGAATTGAATATAAACGGTTGGATGCACCAATTACGCAAAGGAGAGATTTTTGATTGGACCAACCCGTTATTGGCTAGAACACGTCCTATGAATGACCGTTCTTAATTAAAAGGAAAGCAATAGATTAGGTTGAATAGACAAGTTTGATTAATAGGGTCCCTGGTGGTCTACAAACAGCTTTATAATAAATAATGTGATCTGTGTACTTCTGAAAGCTGGAAGAGTATACATTTGGGATAGAGTAGATGTACTTTGTAATGTACTACATTTTCCGCTTTGCTCTTCCTTTACTTTAATACTACAGGACCAAAAGTATGTGGACATCACCCTGGAAACTACTGCACTTAATGATCAATAGGCGGAGAACAAACGAGCTAAACAAGGAAAAGAGTGATGGGGACAGACTCCAGTGATGCAGACTCCCAGCAGCTGAAAGAGTAAGCGTCTAGCTTTAATAAAACAAACCCCTGGCCATATTTGAACGACCATTTTGACTTCAAATGCTAGAAAGGCCACAGCTTTGGCATGCAGTATAAACTGTTTGCCCAAGGCGACTGAACTGGCAACTTATAAAACCACATCAAACCTGCACAGGCATGTTGAGCTAAGTGAATACTATTTATATCTTTAGTTTAAATAATTGTTGTACTGTTGCGTAGCATCATTGTGACATTTCTAATGTTGGTTAGCACCAGTGTTGGACCCTATTATTGTGTTATATGAAAAAGATGTTATATCTTAGAGTAGATCTGCAGATGCTGCATTAGATTTGAGTATCAGTAGTATAACCACTGTATTACCAGTAGTGGACAGCAACATAAAGTATTTTTCATTATTGTACTTTTTTCCTGTATCTATACTTAAGTATTTTATTCTATTAACAGGTTGTTGTGCTACGTCTTTTTATAAGCTGATTTGAAGCAGAGTCTTGACGGTCATACTACTACTTTTTTACTTAAGTACTTTCACAAGTAGCATTTTTTTTTTCTATTACTGAAGTCCTACTGTATTTACTTTTACTCTACATGATGTGTACTTTTCCCACCACTGCCAATTACAGGTTTGTGAAAGAAAAGTGTCCAATTAAAATAGTTTTGAATAGTCACTGTGTTGTTCACATTCTGAATCTGCTGTTGTGATTTCTCTCGATCATAACTTTTTTCCTTGTAAAGGCGCTACTTCAATTAAAACACCCGAATCCTCCACCCAAGCTGTTAAAAAGTAACCGTGTACATTTTAAACGCGATTTTTTTTTCACTTTTAGATTTTTAGGCCTTTACTTATACAGAACACACTTCATTAATGTAACAGTACTTTTATTTGAGTAGCATCTTAATTCCAACTCGTTAAACAATTACAATGAATATAATGTTTATAATTAACTGCACTTAATTGCCCACACAGGCACTCACTTCATAAATTAAAAACTGGACGCGCAAATTTTACAAATCATTTAGTTTATTTAAAATTTCCAACAAGTAAAAAATTTGTTGAAGTAGTTAGATAGAATCCACACACTGATCTCTACACACCTTCGAGGCATTTCTGATCAAAGCAACTACACACACGCACACAGACTTAAGACAGTACACAAGTTAACTAGATTTCAAAAAGCCCAACCACATTTTGGGCATGTTTAATCGTTCCTCTTTTATAATATGCTTTGTACAGTTTATGGTAAAACACGCACCTAAAGCAAACTTAAAAAAAAAAAAAAGAAAAAGAAAAAAAAAGGGAGGGACAAAAAAATAAGGTTATTTAACAAAACCAGTAAAAATGGAAAAACAACAAATTAGAAAAAGAACATTCACATTCAACTTTTCTCCCACAAAACTGGGGAAAACATGAAGATGCGTGCAGATGAACATTTGAGAATGCAAGAAGTGGCAGATGGACAGACACTGGAATGTCCAAAAGACCATTCAAGCAGAAATACAGTCCATTTATTTGGAAATATTAAAAAAAAAAAGAAAAAAAGTAGTTTTTAATCGTCAAATTTGATCTTCTTTCCTTGAGGTTTTGCTCCGCCTCCACCACCACCGCCTCGGCCACCTGAAAGTTATACCACATTACATTAGTGTCATAAATATACTGAAATATTTGTCATTTTACTGCCACATTGCCATTGAAAATACTTCATTTCTAGGCCCTTGCTGGAGTTTTAAGAAGTTAGTGTGATCTGTCATGAGATATTTTAACTACAAAAGCTAAACATGAAAAAAAAACACGAGGAAACAGTTAAGTATTCATAACGTAGTGTGTAAACATTTACCTCTGAAGCCTCCTCTTCCTCCACCACGGTGTCCTCCACCACCTCTTCCGCCTCTAAATCCACCCCCCCTTCCTCCTCCTCCTCTACCGCCAAATCCTCCGCGTCCTCCCCTGCCACCGCCGAACCCTCCTCCGAATCCTCCTCCAAAACCGCCACCAAAGCCTCCTCGTCCACCACCTCGTCCTCCTTCTCCTTTGGGCTTGGCATAGTCCAGAGTCACTCTGTTTCCATCGATCTCTGCATCGTCCATTGCTTCCTTTGCAGCTTTGCAATCTTCCTCGCTGTCGAAGTCAACAAAACCATACCTGCAAAAAAACAAACAAAAAGAAACCTTGGTTACTCCTCGGTATGTTGACAGCAGCTGCAATGTGCTGCTACCATCCCAAAGCTGATTCTTCTAATTATTTACAATATGTCAAGAGTCCCCTAAAACTGTAAAGTCTTATGGTCCCATTTATGGTTACATTCATGGTTGTGGAACATCTTTATTTCAAGACCGCCCTTGTTTTAGTTTATTGTATCTATAACAGTTGATCTCCTTGGCATATATTTGTATTTTGTAGTCAATAATAAGGAGGAGGTTTAAAATTATCTTTCATGATAACATACCAGGGTATGTTTTTTTGGTTAATATGTTCACTGTGCAAGACCTTGTAAATTTGCCACTTCTTCAAAAATTTTTTTACATTTACTATAAACCAGGGAGTTGCAAGTCTTTAGTGGGAAATAAATTCAACAACATGGTTCAGCTGCATCGTAACATGCACAGGTTATGAACAGTAAAAATGTGTTACGGTCAGTTGTCTCACATCAGACATAAGCAACTCCCAGCATAGAGGAGAGACTCGTAGTAACGCGAATGTGAATTTACTTCTCGTGCGAATCCATACTCAGCCACCATCAGACAGAGAGGAGCTCATGAGAAGATAATGGCAATTTAACACTAACACTCAGGGTTAAATCAGCAGGAAACTAAACCATCAAGCACAGGTACAATAAACACAAGGAGAAGTTCATTTCTGCTACCTTTTTTATATATATTTTTGGAAGGGGGGTCTGCAGGTCTATAAAGAACACAAAGTGCAACTACAATAATAAATGAGACTTCTTACCCTTTACTGGATCCTGTATCTTTATCTGTGGCGATTCTGGCAGCGACAGCACCCTCAAATGCATCCCTCAGTGTGTGGTCTGTTGTGTCATCTGACAGGCCTTTGACAAACAGAGTTTTCGTAGGTCCTGTAGAAAGAAAACCGTTTTTTCATCAAATGCCATGCTTAAATCACAGCTAAAAAAATAAACCAATTGTCATTTAAACAAATCCTACTTAACAATCAAAGTAAATCAGCATGGCTTATTGTTGTAATGCAGATTTATTGCTTTATAAAAAAAAAAAAATTCCTAATCAAAAAATCTATTTCTTTAAGAGAACAGGTGTTGATCACACTAACCTGATCCTCCTCGTCCACCTCCCTCTCCTCTACTCTGGCTGAATTCCAGTCTGATGCTCCTGCCATCAATATCTGTGTTGTTGCATGAATCCATCGCCTCCTTGGCATCATCTGTGTTTTCGAACTCGACAAAGGCATACCTGAAAATGCACACGCATTATGATCTGTTCATTAGGAGACTAACAGAACTGCAGATCATTTACAGTGTAATGATCATACAATGCCACATCAGTACTTGACTATCGTAAAAAGCAACATGGGAATTCAGATAGACAAAATGTTCATCATATGTGGCATTACTGTTCAATTACCTGTTGTGTGACAGCAAATTGTAAAGATTATTTTTTTTATTGAATCAAATTGAGATTCTGGAAGCACTTACCCTTTCGGCCGGCCATTATTCTGTGGTATTCTGATAGAGACTGCTTTCTCAAACACACTCTGCAGAGAATCCTCTGTAGCACTGAATGCCAGATTATTTACAACCAGAACCTTGTTTGCAGGAGCTGAAGCTAAAGGAAAAGAAATAGAACCATTATTGATGCAATTCAAGTCCAATAACGATGTTCTGCCCCTTGTTCCACTGAACACAGTTGCGTCTGGGACTAACTGCATGCAGCCACATCAGGACTTGACCATCTTAAAGAGCCACATAAGGAATCACACAAAGTGTTCATCCTGTGGGACATCAACAGCTGGTTGGCAACTGAACAGTTAGGCAGTGATTCCAATCTTAAAATGTCAAAGTCTACATTAGATTACTAAAGTAGGAGCATGAAATTCAATTAACCTGCATGGTTAGTTTAAAAAAAAAAATTCAGAATAGCTGTTTTTTACAGGGTACTCTGGAAAGGTGTCATGCTCTTTAGCCTAAATTGCTTTCCATTCTATTTACACGTAAAAGGCTGCATACCTCCATCCTACTGTTTCACAATTGTTTTTGAGTACAAGTAACTGTGTGTGTGTGTGGATAAATAGCCAAAATATATGAAAATCAAGAATAATGTGCACATGTTTGGAAGTCAAACCCACCTGGTCCTTTGCCACTCTGTCGGCTTTTGGCACCTGTGAAATCCACCATGATGGATCGGCCCTGAACATCTGAACCCTGTGTCTCCTCCAGCATTTTCTCAGCGATTGCTTCTGTCTTGAATTCAATATATGCGATTCTGCCCAAGACAATAAACCGAGTCAATTATTTATGCATTCAAAGTAAACCAGGTGTAGTATTTTGGGTTGTTTTAAAACTAGAGCTTTCTAGATTCATGGTGCGTTACCCTCTGCTAGTGCCGGTGTGGCCGACAGGTATCCTGATATCCAGAGCTTGATCAAAAATATCCTTCAGCTCATCCGAGGTGATGGAATATGGCAGATTTTTCACAAACAGCGTTCGGGCATCTCTCTCTGCAAACATTAAAATAAAAATCAGCCAAGTGTTGTTTACAGCCAATCAGATTAAGCCACTGTGAAACCAGATCAGTACTTGACTATCTTTAAACCCTACAGACACACAAAGTGCTTTCAGGAAACAAAAAAAAGCTTCATCATATCTGGTTTATTACTGAATAGAAGCATGCTGACAACCAATATTTTTTTATTACTTTGTACACACCAGTTGACAATTTTTTTTTCAGCATGTCTAATATTACTATTAATAGAAGATTTACCCTTTTTGCTTTCCTGAGAGTCCTCTTTACTTCTAGCTCGGTCCAGTTTGATCGGCAGACCCATACACTTTTTCCCATTAAGACCAATGGCTTGCTGAAACTCCTCTTCTGTGGCAAAGTCAACATAACCAAACTTCCTGCAAAAGAGTTTTAGAATTAGCAAAAGAAAATCCAGAAAAGAAAGTTGAAAAGGGAAAAATCTGTTTCTTGCTTAAAAAATATGAATAAATAAGAAATAAAATCATTGCAATGTCTATGCTCGGATCACATTACAATACAAATTGCTGTAAATGTCAAAATTCCTTTTTGATTTTTAATTTGGTTAATTTCACAACAGTGTGTACAAATATATTTTTTATTGGAAATGTCTAATTTCCAATAGTCTAACAATAACTTACTTGGAACCTCCAACACGGACATCCTGAATCACAAGACCCTCCTTCTTGAAGAATTTTCCGATGCCTTCTTTAATTTCTTCAAAACTCTTATCAGCATTCAGGTTACCGATAAACAAACTGAAAGCTGGGGGAAAAAAAAAAAACGTTCAACTAATCAATAAATTCTCTTTACTAAACCATAATTAATTCAAACACTTCAAAAGATTCTTACATTCTCCATCGGATTTGGCTTTTTTAGAGGGTGGTGTTCCTTTATCCTTCTTGTCTTCTGCCTTCCTCTTTCCTGGTGTTACCGGAGAAGCTGCAGTAAAAAAAAAAAAAATTACGTAAATGCAAAAATAAGAAAACAATATACTTGCAGCAAAATTAAACATAAGCACATCAGATTTTTAAAAAATCATCAAGTGTCAGAATTAAGTCCCTTGAGTCTCATCATCTGTGCATCAGCAAAAATTTATATCTAGGAAGAAAACTAAACTACAGAAAAACACCAAAAAGGCACTTTTTTGTTTTACCTTCATCCTCCTCGTCATCGTCCTCTTCATCATCGTCGTCGTCCTCCTCCTCATCGTCTTCATCATCTTCCTCCTCAGATTCTTCCTTGGCATTTTTCACTGCTGCTTTTTTAACTGGTGCAGGTGTTGTGTCCATTTCCTCCTCCTCTTCTGAATCTGTATTCAAAACAGCAAATGTTAATGAATGCACAGATTCAACACAAACACAGGAAGTAAAACAGGACGAAATGCACATCAGAGCAAACACCACATCATATAGTCAGTATTAAGTCCCTAAATACTCATCATCTGTGCACTGGTATAGAGATTTATTTATTTATTTTTATTATTATTTTTTTTTTTTTACCAAATATTTAGTAACTGCAAGAAATGCATACGTTTCTCCTGTGATCTATAAAATGACTTAAAATCCACATACCATCCTCCTCCTCAGACTCCTCTTTGGCTGGAGCTGCTTTAGCGGCGGGTTTAGCAGGAGTAGCTTTAGCTGCAGGTTTAGCAGGGGTAGCTTTAGCTGCAGGTTTAGCAGGGGTAGCTTTTTTAGGGGGCGGTGCTTCCTCCTCTTCTGATTCATCATCTGTCAACCGAATTAATTACTTCAAATTACCCAGGGTCAATTCACTAAAATAAACAACTATGTACATAGAATAATTATTTCTATATCAATTATCCATGTACAGTACCATCATCATCATCATCCTCAGACTCCTCTTTCTTTGCAGGAGCTGCCTTGGCCTTCACAGGTGTTGCCTTAGCTGATTTAGCAGGGGTAGCCTTTTTGGGTGGCTCCTCCTCTGAAGAGATTAAAGAAAAATAGACATTAGCTATATAAGTGCAACATGTATTTTGTTGATGGAACATATCAGAACAAAAAATGTTAGGACACAAACCAGATTCATCATCGTCGTCGTCCTCATCCTCATCGTCTGACTCCTCAGCTGCTGCTGCTGCTTTCTTGGCAGGGGCTGCTTTTGCAGCTGGAGCCTTTGCCACTTTAGCTGGAGGAGCTTCTTCCTCTATTAAAATGAAAGAGGGAAAATTCAAGATGCTCAATGGATAATTCATGGCGGAATATAACAATTAGAAATACAAAAAAAAAAAAAAAAAAAAAAGGTGTGTGGTGGAATAATCTTCCCAGAAACTCAATTATCCTGAAACATTTCTATTTTATTGAATACAATTCCACAACCAACCTGATTCCTCTTCATCATCTTCACTTTCTTGCTTGGCCAGGGCTTTTCCATTTTTCACTGCCTTCACTGGAGCTGCATTCTTCTTGGCTGCAGCTTTAGGTGGAGGAACCACCTATATTATTATTAAAAAAATTAAAATTAACTAATTTAATCATAATTCCCAACAGTGACCTGAGTGACAATGTACCAAACCAATCAATATGCACATAATTGATTATTTCAAACTCACTGCTACTTCTTCATCACTGTCCTCCTCACTGGATTCTTCAACCTCCTTGGGTGGTGGAGCCTTTTTCTTTGGCTGCGCTTGTTTTTTCGCGGCCTGCAAAAAAAACAAACAAACAAAAAAAAAAGATCATTTTTAGCAACATACCCATGAACCTAAAAAATATATATTTTTTGCCTGTGCCGGCCTCTATATATATATCTATCTATCTATCCACACACTAATTTATTTATATATATATATATATACGTTATAGAAACATTACCATCATAGAAAAAAAAAAAAAATTAGAATTGTTGACATGCACAACTCATGAAATGATGTTAAGACGATGTGCCTTATAATCTACACGTTTATGATCTTGAGTTCTACAATTCAGAGTCAAACACGACCGCGCACAAAGGCCACGTGTGATCACGGCCAAACCCACGTGGGCACACGACACGCATGGCGTAGCATCGCATGCTAAGCTAAAGCCGCACACTAGCGCGAAAAAACACTATACAGTGTTAATGTCGGTCATTAATACGCACTGAAATATATTGATAACATTTAAATATAAATTTCCACATCTAAAGACCTCCAAACTGTGCACCGTATCCACGTGTGTGCGCGCGCGCACGCCGGTGAAAGCGCACGAGGTCATCTTTTTTACGTCATCGCGGCTCTCCTTTAAACGAAGCAAAATTTCACAAAAAAAATTGAATATTCTTAAATATATTATTTAATTGTAAACGTCGTGTGAAATTAATAATATGGCGGAGGTTGTTCCTCGACTAGCATTAGCTGCGAACCAGAGACCAGTTACTGAACGAGACATTTTACAACTCGTTTATCGTATCGTAAAATTAGAAACCCCCTAAAATCAATAAAATTCATTTTTAATTATTCTCGAATAAATTCTAAAGTTTCACAACCTAAATCTGCATATAAAAAGCACCGAGGCCCAGTATCGGCCATTTTAAGTTCAGAACGTTCAGATTTGGGTCGAGTTTCAAATGGCGGCTCAGTCCCTACTCATGTACCCTATAGCATGCACGAGCTACCAATTTATACAAACTACGTAGGGGCCCTAACTATCCAACAGGCCGCCATTTACTACTCAGCCCTCGCTGGTTACCAACATGACCAAGAGCGCTTACATCTGAATCCACCATTTTTATTTTTGCAGCGCAATATGGTGGCGTATTGAGGTTTTTAGAAGCCATTTTAAATTAAATTGACTCAAAAGACGGAAATAAAATATTAGTTGTAATAAAGCACACGTGTATGTAGAAGTTGTCGGTAGGTGATAAATGGAGAGGAGTTGAAACTCCGACGTGAAGCAGACGCACATGCGAAGACTTCATTTTGAATTTTAATCACAATATCAATTAAAATGAATAAACAAACAAAAAAATGCTTACCTTCGCGAGTTTCACCATGGCTGCGAGGTGTTTCACTGAAACACGATGATAATTAGTTAAACCTGATTTTTCCCCGTAGCTCAGTCACACGTGTGTTTCACTCCAGCAGCCTTGGTGTGCACTCGGATAGGAAGAGAGCCGCTGCAGCAGCACGGTGAAGCGCCTCAAAACGGCTCCTCCCACTCACCATTAGCTCTTTGACAAACGATCCCGATTGGACATTATGGGAAATGTAGTTCTTTCCAATGACATTCCACTAATCAGCAAGTAGGATTACAACGATGTAAAATATTGAACAGATAAAAAATTAAGTATTTATTTGCACACATTACATGCCCTAATATTTTTTTACCTGCAGTCTAAATGACTTGTTTAAAAATAAATAAATAAATTCCAGTGAACGACATTTCCCGACGAACAACTGAGGAGTTGTGTAGACCAATCAAATACCGTCTTCGAATCCGGGTCCTCATCCATAAAAATTGCGAGGCTTGTGGTTACTCGATTCGTACCGGAAACACGCTTTGTACTGAGCATGTGCGCAAATTCATGTACTTCACCAAAGATGTGTATTTATATAAAGAGAATCACTAGTAAAAACGATTTCGTGTACAGATCAGGTAGTGTAAATCAGTAAAGTATTATTAATATTGCCTTTAAATTGTTTTGACGTACTTCAGACAGGAAGTAGATGCATTTGTTCATATGCGCAGTACAAATTGTGTTTCCTGTACGGATCAATTAGCCACAAGCGTTCCTATAAAAAAATATAATAAATAAATACGCTAATTCGCTAGTCGGAGTGACGTCATTGTGGGGGACCTCTGTGTATTCTCCCTTCACACCACAAGTTAATACTTATAAACGTACCCATTTCATTTCTTATTGTTAATGATAAAATCTCAAAATCTCTGTCTTTTTTCTTCTCTGGAAACAGCGACATTATTAGTGCATCACAAACAGGACCCCACCGCACTACATTCATCTACTATTAGATTTAACCAGTGGTGGGCCGTCAGGGTGAGCAAGGCCTTCTCTGCTTCCCTAAACACTTTCAGAATCACGGACTTCACGGATTTCCCCATGAATATGTATAAAAATTATTCCCAGTAGTCAATTCTCATTTCTTAGATTTACTCTCTGTTGTGCTGCTTTCAGTAGTGTATGTTTTTATGTTAGTTTCTATCTGATTATATTTTATCGATGACATAAAAGGACTAAAATCTGCCTTTGGGCCTTCAGAATTTACAGTACAGGCACCTGTAGCTTCAAATAGGTCAGAATGAAGCTGCTGCTTTAATCATTAAAACTTCGAGTTGCTGTCATTGGGGTCATCTATCAGGTGTACATTTTCATGTCCTTTGATGTCAGAGAGCACACTAGACAGAGCTCGCAAACCGCATCTGTAGCAAACCCCACAAGCTCAAATATATTCGTGCAGAGCTGGTTTTTTTTGCTTCATCATTTCACAATGGCTATTGAAAATACTTACAAGACATTTTTAAGATGGACTTTTTAGGAAAGATCATGAGGAATCAAAAGGAAAGGTTGGACAAAACAGTTTAAAAGAGTTGTTAAACTTTTTAATAAACCATTTATAACTTTGCATGCTCCATCATGTAGAACTTGCACAAAAACACACAATTTGCCCTCATTTTAAATCCCCAGGAAAACTTTAATCCCCCATGGTTTCTGTGGTCAGAGAATTCATAAGGTACTACAAAAATGCAGATTTGTATGCAGCAAAGCTTTGTTTTGGAGATCCACAATGGTGGACAGTAATGAAGTAAATGTAATTTGTTACTGTATTTAAGAAGCTTAATCGCCTATCTGTACTTTACTGAAGTATTTACATTTGGGGAAACTTTTGCTTCAACTTTACTACATTACAAAGTCAAATATCTTACTTTGTACTCAACTACATTTTGCAAAACCAATCATTCCTTTTTTGTTTTATTAGTTGATAAAAACGTAACTGGCCAATCGCACAACAAGCCACGAATCAGGGTAAAGCGTGTGCTGTTTTGAACATGTTTTGATATGGCGCTTGCTGGTATCTACTTATCACCAACATTTAGTTCAGCGTCACTTCAACAGCAAGCAGAAAATTTTAAGAGTAATAAATGATGAAAGAATTTTGGAAACTGAAGGAGGAAGAGTATAGTGTGAGATTCAGGGAAGAGGTCAGACAGAGGCTCGGTGGTGGTGAAGAGGGGCTGGATGATTGGGCAACTACTGCAGGAGTGATGAGGGAGACAGCTAGAAAGGTACTTGGTGTGACATCTAGAAATAGAAAGGAAGACAAAGAGACATGGTGGTTAAATGAGGAGGTGCAGGGAAGCATAAGGAGAAAAAGGTTGGCAAACAGAATTAGGATCAACAGAGTGATGAGAAAAGTAGGCAGGAGTACAAGGAGATGCGGCAGCAGGTAAAGAGGGATGTGGCAAAAGCCAAGGAAAAGGCATATGAGGAGCTGAATGAGAAGTTGGACACCAAGGAAGGAGAAAAAGATATCTAGTGATTTTCCAGGCAGAGAGATCGAGCTGGGAAGGATGTGCTGCAAGATAGAGCAATGAAGGATGAAGACGGAAATGTGTTGACTAGTGAGGAGAGTGTGTTGAGAAGGTGGAGGGAGTATTTTGAGCAGCTGATGAATGAGGAAAAGAGGAAAAAAAGAGAAAGAGAAGGTTGGATGATTTTGAGGTGGTAAAGCAGAAAGTGGATAGCTTATTAAGGAGATAGTATAGCAGGTATTAAGAGAATGAAAAGTGGAAAGTCAGTTGGACCAGATGACATACCAGAAGAAACATTGGAGATGTTTAGGTGAGATAGCAGTGGAGTTTTTAACCAGATAGTTTAACAGGATTTTGGAAGGTGAGAGGATGCCTGAGGAATGAAGAAGGAGTGTGCTGGTACCTGTTTTTAAGAAAAAGGGAGATGTGCAGACCTGCAGTAACTACAGGGGAATTAAGTGGATCAGTCACACCATAAAATTATGGGAAAGAATAGTGGAAGCCAGGCTGAGGGAAGAGGTGAACATCTATGAGCAACAGTAAGGTTTCATGCAGAGGAAAAGCACTAAAGATGCATTATTTGCTTTGAGAATGTTGATTAAGAAGAATATAGAAGGTGAAAAGTATTTGCTTTGTGTGTTTGTGGATTTAGAGAAAGCGTACGACAGAGTGCCAAGAGAGGAGTTGTGGTATTGTATGAGGAAGTCAGGTGTTTCAGAGAAGTATGTGAGGGTGGTGCGGGACATGTATGAGGACAGTGTCACAGCAGTGAAGTGTGCAGTATGAACGACAGACTGGTTCAAGGTGAAGGTCGGACTGCATCAAGGATCGGCCCTAAGCCCTTTCCTGTTTGCAGTGGTGATGGACAGGTTGACGGACGAGGTCAGACAGAAGTCTCCCTGGACCATGATGTTTGCGGATGATATTGGGATTTGTTGTGAGAGTAGGGAGCAGGTTGAGAAGAGTCTGGAGAGGTGGAGATATGTGCTAGAGAGAAGGGGAATGAAAGTCAGCAGGAGTAAGACAGATTACATGTGTGTGAATGAGAGGGAGGGAAGTGGAGTGTGTTAGAGAACTGAAGGAAAGAGTGGCAGGAGTGATTTCTTGATAGAAGGGTATCTGCAAGAGTGAAAGGATAGTTTACAGGACTGTGGTGAGACCTGCGATGTTGTATGATTTAGAGACAATGGCACTGAGTAAAAGACAGGAGGTTAAGCTGGAGGTAGCAGAGCTGAAGATGCTAAGATTTTCATTGTGATGAGGATGTACAGGATTAGAAATAAGTTTATTAGAGGGACAGCGCATTTAGGACGTTTTGGGGACAAAGTGAGAGACCCCGATTGAGATGGTTTGAGCATGTGCAGAGGATGGACGGAAGGAGGAAAATAGGAAGGCCAAAAAGGAGGTTAATGAATGTTTTCAGGGAAGACATGCAGGTAGTTGGAGTGAAAGAGACAGATGTAGAGGACAGGGTAGTATGGAGACGGATGATCCGCTGTGGCGACCCCTAATGGGAGAAGCCAAAAGAAGAAGAAGAAGAAGAAGAGTAACAAATAATGAAAGAATCTCCTGAATCTAACTTTTCATAACACTCGTAGGCTTGTTTGCAACAAATATTTTAATTAGTTGGAAAGAAGGTTTTGGGCTCATGATAATTTGAATAGATATCCATCAGTTTTTGACTCATCAATATCATTTTAGAAATAGATTGGTATGCTGAGAGTCACAGAGTCTTTTCCCATAAACCGAGTTGATTAAGTAAGTCTTCGTCCACCACTGGAGATTCATTTATTGTAAAAAGATAAAAAAGAGCACTATATTATTTATTTATTAGTTTGCTTGTTTGTTTATAGTATTTATTCATTATTTATTTGTTTTGACAGAGGGTCCAATCAGTGATAAACTATAACTAAATAGAAATGTGTGAATCTTTTTTTTTTTTTGTTAAAAAAACAAAATACTGTGACTCTAAGAGGTAAATACTACTGGTATGACCAAAAGGAATGACCTTTTGTCAAACTGTAAAAGTAATGGTTACTTCTAAGGCAAAAAAAAAAAAATAAAAAAAAAAATTAGCTTAGCATATAATTAGCATAATATTTATTTGTTAACTATAAACAATTAAATCTATAGAAAAACATTCATAAACAAACTTACTTCTGAAAACTTTCATTTTCTTTTTTTTTCCTTTTTTGTTTTATTTTATTGTTTATCAGTTTTTTTTTTAGTTAAATTCTGACCCACCAATCAGCCATAGCAGGTCTGCCTTTTACCACCAAAACACTAGCTGTATTATAAGGAACCAAGACTTTATCAGCAGATCGTTCAAGTCCTCTCAATGGATCAGACTTGATTGTTCACATCCCACTAACATCTCTCTATCTAATTGAGATATGGGAGATTTGGGGCCAAATCAACAGCCTGAACCCTCAAACCTGAACAATTTGTCATGTGGCACATCTGTAAAGAAATACTGTCATGTAACCTGATGTTACAAAAAGTGGCACTTCAGAAACATCAGCATTAACGCCCGGACCCAAGATTCCCCAGCAGAACATTGCACACTGCCTTTGCCAGCTTCTTTCTTCTCATAGTACCGCTGTGTGGTATCTTTCCCAGGTAAGTTAGTAGGTAATGCATAGGCACCCGGCTGTCCACATGATATAAAAGAAAATGTTATTGATCAGACCAGACCACCTTCTTCTATTGCTTAATGGTCAAGTTCCTCAAGATTTCAGTGGTGTGTGCACTCTGTCCAGTCTGCAGATATGCACCCCTATATGCATCTGGCTGGGATACACTGCGTTTCCTTTCAGCGCAAGCATGAAACATTTCATCAGTGGGCTACAGTAGCTCTTCTGTTCAATCTGCATATTACTTTTAGTAATCTATTCTCTTTTTTGGTCTTTTTTCTTTTCATTTCATTTTTGTTTAAGCATATTTGTATGTATTAAAGACAAAAAAATATCTCAGTATATCACAATAACACTATCATTTTCTGGGAAAATATTAATTCCTATAAATAATCAAAATCAAATCAGGGGATTCGAAAGGTCAAACGGACACATTTTATTAATGACAAATAATCAACACCTTGTCATGATGGACATGCATTCACACTTCATTAAAAAAAGAAATTATGCATATCAGCTTTTTGTTTCTCAGGACATAAAATAAAAAGGGGGGAAAAGATGATAAAAGGCAACCAATGCAAAAAGTTAAAAAAATATAGAGCATGGATATAAGCATTTACAGAATTAAACAAGATTTTACATCCAATTTTATTCCTTACATCCACTCACAAACACAAACCCTTAGAAAATCTGGTGTAATGGATAAACCTTTTTTTTTTTTTTTTTACAGATTTCTTCCTTCTTCAGGATCCAGGACAGAAAATAAAACTAAAAGAATATTTCATAAAGATCAGAAATTCAGACTGAACTTAATCTGTTCAAGTGTCCTGCACTTTTATTCGATCTTAAGTTCATAAATGTGTTTTTTAAGTGTCTCACAGCAATACTGGCAACACTAAAGATTGTTCTTGCTCATTCATGCTGTTTCTTCTCTCTCATACACCCACACGCTGCACACCTACAACAATGAGTGTTTTACTGTGTTAGGATACCAAAAGGCAAATGAATTACATGCTGCTATTATAAACTGAGTGCCAATGCTTGAGTAGGACTTCAGGCATGTTTGATTTTCTGAGTCTTTTTTTAACTCAATTCTGCAGGCTCTTGAAGCTTAATGGAAGTCAGCCAAACTGTTTTTTTGTAAATAAGTCCAAGTGACCATTCTCCTTATTAATCTTTATAGTGTATAGTATATTCACATTTAAGAATAGAAGAATTTAGATGCGTGGCCTAAGCAGGTAGAGTAATACCAAACTTCAATTGTTCAATATGAAGGGCATCACAATAAAATAATGCAGAATTATCGGTACACGCATACATACTTCAGTCAGTATCAGAAAGTCCCACTGTGAAAATGGTTGACTGACTTCCATCACCTATTATATACATTTGTGCCAAAACAAAGGCAGTACACTTCAGGTATAAGACAAGTCTATACACTCGACTACATCTGGACTTCCTGGAAAGTATTTTAGGGAAGAAAAGGGAAGGATATGATGGGTCTAGGAATGGACAGGACATGCACTTAGTATAAAAGTCGTTCTTATTCAGAAATCGGTGGGAGAAGTCTACAAAAGGTCCTTATTTTAGACTCATTTGAATAAGTACTCCTAATCCTACATTCCCTCCATCACTTGCTACCTTTGTCTTTTTACCTTTGCTCATTCATTGACTTTTTATTGACTTGCTTTTTTAAACATTTCCTTTATCAACTTTCTTTTTCCCTCTTTCACACAGTCACTGACATTTCATCAATCACTCAATGAACAATTGTCCCATTTCACACATATATATTCCCTTATTCTCCCCCCTTCACTCCCTTGCATGTCCACCAGGTGACGTGAGTGTAGCAGCACAGGGGAACTGTTAGATGCTGGGTTTTATTCTGTCATACTTTAGGGAGCTTGTTAGCGGTAAAAACTATTTTATAGAGCAAACCGTGGCACTTTGTATCAATATATCAGAACCCCAGCAAAATCATTAACCAACAATTACAATAATAATAATAATAATAAATATCAGTACACACAAAATTAAGACTTAAATGCAAAATGTATATAAAGTAAGAAAAAAAGAAAACCTGCTGTTGAACAATTGCCAAGGAAAACTGTTGTGACTGAAAAGAGTCAATGTGTAAAAACATGAAAAAAAAGAAAGTTAAAATGTTAAAGATAAAGCAGCTACATTCCAAATGCAAGTATTAATCTCTCTATCACAAACACGCACACACACATCAGTGTGTTTGAGCAGTCAGGTTAACAAACTAGCATTTGGGATTTCAATTCCTTTCAACTTCAGCAGTTTAGACAGTTGACCTTGACAAATGTTATGAACCATTAAATCCATAAGATCAGGCACAGCTGTATATAATTAGCCCTCAAGTAATCAAGCACAAAATTCATTAGCTGTTCATACAGTACAAATAAAAAAACCAGTCAAAAATAAAGTGTACACAAAATCCCTTTCAGAGGTATGCAGGATGCACAATGCTAAAACGGTGGCTTGCTGTTTAGATTACATATCAATTATGTTAGCTCTAGTGCCAAAGGATGAGGAGAACTTGATCTCCCAAACCTAAAGAACGAAAGGATTTCATGTACATGTCATTTCTATCTGTTCCTTTTATTTCACTCGCACACCTAGCAACCTTTAAGAACAGTTCCCACGTTTAAACCTTTTCATTATGGAGTCATTTGAGTGCCAAAAATATTCAATCATGAAATCTTTTTTCCCCCTCTTAGTGTTCATTCCTCTTATACCACAGCAATTCACCATAAATTAATAATTCATATACATTTATTAAAGTACATCACATTATAATTTATCAGTTCATAGTTACATTCAGTGTTTCAGGAAATCAACTTTAGTTTAAATTAAGCTGATGACATTTCCATATAATTTTACTGATAAATCACAAAGATAAACCACCAGGAAAAAAAAAAAAAATCTCTCTCCTGAAAACATATAGCTTAATCTCGGTCTGTTACAAAAGGCTGACACCAGAGAAAGTGAAATTAAAGTTTCCTCACAGAAAACATCATCGTATCAACGTCGACAAGCTTTTAAATGGGTTTACGTGGGAAAATCCACCAGTGAATGAGCTTTTACTATAGAAATAATCTGAGGTAAAAAGCTGGTTTAAGAATCACTCCACACTTTCAGGATTGGCTAATTCACATGGTGAGGCGCCATCTTGATTTGGACATGAAGCAAAAGGAGGAGGTGGACGCACAATTTCATTTTCCTGGAAGCAAATCATGCTTAATTTATTCAAACAAAAACGTTTTTTTATTTTTTTTATTTCTGGGGATAAAAAAAAAAAAAAGCCTCGAAAAGTTTTGAAATAAAAATCTATTTTTAACGTGATCATTGGAAAACAATTGCCAAAATGCTACGTGCATATATATATATATATATTGTAACTTGCTAGTTCCAAATATCATTAGAAAAAGCTCCAGAGGGAAAAAAAAAAACAAAACCAAAACCAAAACAAACAAAAAAAAGCTTGTTAGCCTAAACATGTTTGGCACAAAAATGATTCCATATTTGACGCCATTTCAAAACCGATTTACTGTTAGTGATACAGCGGTGCCACAAAGGAATACAAGCTTAAATAAATGTACAAATGCCAACTAAACACCCACGTTGGCTAAAATCCAATTCAGCTAGTGTGCTCTGAGTAATGTACTTTTAGTACATTAGATGATTTTTTTTTTGTAGCCCAACCACCAACCAAGACTGACAGCTGTTTTCTTTTTTTTTTTTTTTTACCTGGAGAGCAAAGCTTCGGTTTGTGTTTGTGTTCGGTTTGTGCAGACTGGTGACATGTTCACTCAAGGAGATGTCCATGTCAATCCAAATTCAAATGAAATTATTAAATGATTAAAACATTAATATAAAGCTGAGTTATGCGTATCGACGCCAACTTAACACAACAAAAAAAATACTGATTACGCCATCTTCAGGCGGGAGTAGTACACTATACGTGGGGATTTGTTTGCTTGTATAAACGCTGCAGTTTTGGTGGGTGTGTGTACAATTTATAATGTAAAAGCAGTGGCTTGTTTATCGCTGATGACTTTGCCTCTCCAATAAGTCTTTAGGCCCTTGTATCTTGCGAGACAAAAGTAACACGACACACTCTTGGCAACAGACGGAGCAGCCGGCGGGTCGGTGTGGTTTTGCGTTGCAGCGCGTGTCGAATACAAAAGGAACATCAGGGAGCAGCACGTCCTCAATCACAGCCTCCAAGACTCTTCTCAAAGCATCACGTTTGTTCGCCTACGACTCGAGCGAATCTGCTTAAATAAAGAACATAGAAGCGGTGATAATTGAGGAGTTTCAATGTTGCACAACGTTTTTAGGGAAATATTCACTGTGTGATGCTAAATTTTAGGAGATGAGGCAACCCCAACTTTAGCAGATATGGCCAATATTGATCTCATAATCCATAATTTATTCATATAGTTTAAAATCAATAATAATTTATCTATAAACTAAGTTTCAGTGGATGAGGGTTGCTTAGTAATTATGCTAATCACTATTATTATAGAAAGAAAAAAGGTGAAAGAAAGGTGCTTTATACTTGTCACATGTACTTTTTTTTTTTTACAGCACAGTGAAATTCTTTCTTCGCATATTCATAGCAATGTTAGAAACATGGGGTCAGAGCATACGGTCAGCCATGATACAGCACTCCTGTTGTCTGTAGCACAGAGGGTTAAGGGCCTTGCTCAAGTGTCCCAAGAGTGGCAGCTTGGTGATACCAGGGCACAAGCCCCGACTTTCCAATCAGTAACCCAAAGCCTTAACCACCCTTACCAGTAGGAGTTCATTACCAATAACTCACCATAAATCATGATAACTAATAATCAAAATCTGGTTACCATCTTGAGGAGGGTCCACATTAATATCCTCTGTCTCTGTGTCATCCTTCATCTCCTCATCTTCCTCTTCATCTTCCTCCTCCTCCTCAAGCTCTCTGGCAATCAGCTGTCTGGCCAGTTTAATGTTAAGTCCTTCATTATAATGCATCTTCCTCATCATCTCAAACTGCTTCTTTTTTGCTGGAAAAAAAGAAAAGAAAAATAAGACACAAATAAGCCCCCAAAGTTATTCACTATGAGTTCTACAGTTTCCATTTGGCTAAAGCAAATGAATCAGCAGAGGATCTTCCATTTTCACACTGCTGGCTGTGAGAGTGCACTGGTAATTAACTCCAGAATTAATCACATTCAATTACATATAAGCAGCAGAAATGCCTTGGTTGTAGTAGACATTAGAGGGCGTCTTTATTTATATATTTTCCTGGTCTGTCTATCTAATTGCACCTAACTGTCCAGTCCATCCCTCTCAACCTGTCTGTCCCTTTTGTCCCTCTCGCTGTCAGTCTCTTCTGCTCATAGTTCATCCATAAATCGGTCAGTTTATTTCAACATAATGTTTTTCTCTCTTTCCCTGTCTATTCTGTTTTGAACCTGCAGGATTTGATGCAATACTGGTACTGGAGACAGCAATTCTGATTACCCACCCTGTTCCTCAGGACTGAGCTGCTCTTCGTCCTCACTGCTCTCCTCCTCTTCCTCCTCCTCCCTCATACACCGAGGACCCGAACTTTCAGCTGCTGCCAGTCTGCACACAGAAAGAGTGAAATACTTATTATTGGAAATTATACATACACACATACATACATACACCAAATCATAAATACAGAAACACAAACAAATATCTCTAAGTGATCTAAAAAAAACTTTGCAAAATAACCACTGACAGATATAATCAGAGCCAAGAAGCTCAAATTGGCAAATACAAAAATATGCACCATCTTACATCATGCCCAAATATAGTACAAACAAAAACTCACCCCAACACAGAGTTGCAGGAATCTGCTGTAAAAGGGCATACTTTACGAAATAGTGCTGGTGTTATACCATATAAGCATCCTACTTAATGTGGTTTGGAACACAACCCTAAGATCTCATTGAACTTGTATTACTTGCCTCTCGCAGAAAAGTAGAAGTTCCGAGAATTCCTAAACCGTACATACAGTAGCTTTAATTACATGGCTTAAAGAGAACAGACGACAGGAACAAACCTTAATGTCACCTTGCTTGCATATTGAGTGCTTGAGTATTGATCACAGACTAAATGCGGAACAATCCATTCTGTTCGGTAGGGGTGTTGGGTTAGAGATAAGACGTGATGCCGAAAAGGTTTTTATTTGACACACTCACTTTTTGGTAAGGTCGTCCACAGTGAGAGCTGCGTTACTTTCTGAATCGCTGTTCACTTCTTCATCATCGTCTTCACCTACCATCCTTGGGGGAGGGAAAAAAAAAAGAAAAAGAAAAAAGAATATAGCCATTGGTTATTGTCCTTACCATTTTTACCCAACAGGAACACATTTTATGGGAAATTCATGATGTGTATTAGAGATTGACTGATTAATTGGTTTTAGTTTTCAATTGTATTTGTTGTTGAAACTATCGGCAAAAATCCATACGGATAGTTTTTCCAGGTTGTGTTATACAGTAGAGGTAAATCACTGATGCCATGTGCTGTAAAGTGTATCTTCATTATTCATTTTAGATGTGATGTTTTTATATACTTGTTGTGGTACTTTTTTGTTTTACTTGGAACACGTCTCATTTTCCTTAATATTTATTCATATATTCATATTTATTTCATTGAGCACATTTTTAATATTTTATTTTGATAAAAAATTTCAGTACTAATTTACACGTAGTTTTATGTTTGTTTTCTTTTTTATTCATTTTTAAAATCCACTTTAAAAATCCACTATTGGTCGGTAGATTAAACATTATGAGAGAACTTAATTAAAGACAATGAGTATTAAAATCTTAAATTTTTTTCTTAGAGTTATTATGTAATCATGACTATTGTGTATAAATTACCCGCTATAACAGCAGTCCCCAACCTTTTTTGCGCCACGGACCGGTTTAATGTCAGACAATATTTTCACGGACCACCCTTTAAGGAGTGGTGGATAAATACAACAAAATAAAATGATACAACCAGCAAAAAAACTGCTATTTTCTAAATATAATAATAATCGTGAATCCACTGTGTTGTTTTTTTGTTCATTTTGCTAGCTTGATAGTTTCAATTTAGCGGTAATGTATTGTGTGCTCACCGGTTATACGGCGTACTCGGTTCATCAATTTTCATCAGACCGTAGTCTTTATCAGCTGGGTGATAGGTGGCCAGGATGTTCATCTCGTCCCATTTCTGTGACTTCTTCCTAAAACGACATGTCCAAATACAGCAAAAATCATTAGCAGTGATGCAAACTGAACATTCCCCTGAGAAACAAGCGCTTTGTTCCACTTTAAAGCTTTAACCAGTCAATTACCTGTATAGACAATAAATCCTGTTGCATGCCATTTATAGAAAGATGATATTTTTCTCAAAACACGAAAAAATCCACTGCCATGCAATGAGTCATGTTTTTGCATTAGTAAACATGATGATTAAAAATAGATTTAATGCAGGTTTCAGTTCGATTTTCACTTCATATCTGCAATAATGAGAACATTATTATCTCTCCCCTCAGCTTCAGTATATGACAGCCAGGGCTGAAAATCCATTTTATTTCTTTCGTCCTGCAAATCATTGTGTTAATCGGTACAGAATTTTTATTACAAGAGACATTTCTTGTTGTAAAGTGTTTCTGTCGGTTGCCAATTCGACTATTGAATCAGCAGCAACTCTTTCAGCAAGAAAAGTGATTCTCTCCTCCGTCCTTCAATGATCAGCATTGAAATGAGCACATTTTTGGTGGCACCCAGCATATGCTCCTCTGTCGTTATGTGGAACAACAAAGTGGTTTGAGTCTGCGATTATTGCAGATTATGACAATGTTTTTAATTAGATAATATTTTTCATGCTCAGACATGATCAAGCCAGACAAACCTGAATGAATCAGTGAAATCATTTAACTGAACACTCAAATGACTCCAATATTTCAGCTCTAAAATATTGACAGAACTGACAACTGGTTCATAACCGGTTCTCTTTTAAAGGATTTAAAAAATAAACAACATAATCAACCACATCCTCAGCAGCACCGCTGCTTGGCTGTGCAAAAAGGCCCTAAGGATTTCTTTTCTCTCTTTTTATGCTCAAAATATTCTGGTGTAGATGGAAAGGCAGCTACATCTCCCGAGACTAAAACACACTGTGCTGCAGCATGCCCCAGATTCCTTTGAAAAGAATAGACCAATTTGAGAACAATGTCACGTCAGGGAGAGAAAAACAAAGGGACAAAATAGGGAAGAGAAGAAGTGCGGTCACAATTACCCAAATAAAACATCATGGGCAATGAACAAATCAGACGTTCACCTGTCATTATTAAAAGCAGCATTTAAAGTCAATTTAGAATATGACACTGACCTGATATGTCTTTTGATATACAGATTTAGGTCCTGCATTATATTATATATTAGTTATTTAATTGCAATTTGCTACTGAATGCATATAAAAAATATTGCAATTATCAATTACTTTTCTCTGTTACTCAGTGAAACAAGATTTGAAGATCGTTTGATAATGGTAGATGTTCACTCCTCTGTCAAATCCAATTTGTCCAATCCAAAACGCATATTTTGTATGAATGAACATTTTAATCGCGATCTTTCTCCAAGAATTATTCCTAACCATTCCTAACCCCCCCCCCTTTAATATAAACAAATACAATTTCACGCAATTTAATTAAAATGCAAAACAATAGCACAGAAACTATTATATAAAATGAGTGCACAAATGAGCAATAAAAACGCGACACCAGAAACTCGAAATATCGTTGGTCACGTGATCGTTATGCATCGCGATATTAATATCGTATGTTCAATCAAAAGGTCAATTATACCGACCAGCCCGGATTTCTTTTACCATCTTATTTTCGGGTCCAAAAACCGCGCAAATTCTTAGCGTTCATATATTGTTAAAAGATAGTTAAAATTACAATATTTTCCGTGGGTATTGTCACTGAAATGGTTATATTTACCCACTAAGTCACGAAAAATCACTCGATCCAATTGAACCCACTGTTAACTAGCGAGCTCGTTTAGCTAATTCGTATTGACATGATGACCTCCAAAACTTGCTGATTAACCAGTGAGCATCCTTAAACTGCTCGACAATCCCTACACGTGTACGAAATAATGCGAAAAAACAAACGACACCTAAGATGAGTCAGCTAAGACAGAAGCACTCCGGCTAGCCATGGCTAACTGCACTTTACAACGGTTCAATCCCAAATACCTGTATACTCCCTCCGTAGGCGCACTACGACATCCAGTGATAAACAACATCGTAGTGCACTAGGTGAAAATCTGCGCAAAATTTGTGATAGGACCTCTGTTTTTCTGACAGGTTAAGGTTACTCACTGTTGATCATCCTCGGTCAAGCCGGATCCTGTGGGCTCTGGGCTCTCCACTGGAACTTCACAATATACTTTAGTGCTGGCTTTATTTTTCAAAATGCCTTTAATGGGCCGTGGAGCTGCCATGCCCTCTCACACCCTTTACTGCCGCTCAGAAACGCTTTAAAAACGCTCTGTCAGGTGTGGTCGGGCTGGCTCTGGCTTTGTAAAAGAAAACTGTAATCCAAATTACAAATCCAGGGATCCACAAATAATAATAGCCGATTCAGCTAAGTCTTGCACTGAAATGCCGGACTAAACACAGTTGCAACACCTCTCCGTCACACACTCCTGTCGCTCGGTTTTCAAGCGCAGAGTTACGGCGGCCGGAAGTAAGAAACAGGAAGTATGTCACCGGAAGTAGCGTAGCAGTTTAGAGCTAAACTTTACCCAAAAAGTCTGTGGTTATAAAGCAATATGAAAGTGGGGGTTTCAAATTAGTAGATTTCTACTACCTTAAATACTTTTTTTGATAAACTGGTTGAAAAGATCTGTATGATGTTATTATGAAAGCTAAATCAACAACATGTTTGTTAGATCCTATTCCAACTAAACTATTGGAAGAAGTATTACATACAGCTCGTGAACCTCTTCTGAATATTATTCACTCCTCACTATTTTTAGGTCACGTTTCTAAGCCCCTCAAGTTAGCAGTTATTAAGCCCCTCATTAATAAACCTAATTTGGATACAAACACTATCAAATTACATTCCCATTTCAAATCTCCCATTTATGTGTACGATTTTAGAAAAGATTGTCTCGGCCCAGTTATGTTCTTACTTACAAGAAAATAATATATTTGAAGAGTTTTAGTCAGGTTTTAGGCCCCAACATAGCACAGAAACTGCTCCAGTTAAAATCACCAATAACCCGTTTTTAGCTTTAGACTAAGGCTTCATCTCTCTGTTAGTTTTACTAGATCTTAGTGCTGCATTCAATACTATAGATCATGATCTTCTCGTAGATCGCTTACAAAATTACATTGGAATTTAGGGACAGGCATCAAGCTGGTTTAAATACCTGTCTGATCGTTACCATTTTGTAGACATAAATGGAGACCTAGCCAGGTTAATGTTAAAAAACAAGGTTCAGTTCTAGGACCCCTGCTTTTTGCAATATACATGCTTCTCCTGGGAAATATCATTAGAAGATGGGATTAGCTTTCACTGTTATGCTGATGATACCCAGCTATAGATCTCATGAAAACAGATGATACAGCACAATTGGCTTGGATAACTGAGTGTGTCAAATAATTAAAAGATTGGATGACTAATAACTTTCCATTATCAAATTCCGATAAAACAGAGATTTTGCTCATCAGCCCAAAAAATAGTACACAGACGCTCCAGGATTTCAACCTGCATTTAGAAGTATTTACTGTAACTACTATAACAACATTTTTACCTTTTATTCAAAACACCAAGATATTCTGCATAAAATAAGTCTTTGTTTTCCACAGATTGGTTCAACATTAATATTAGGTTGGTATCTCAGTTAATCAGTCCTGATGATCAGTTTGCAATTGTAATGGATGCCATTCCTAATGGGGTCATATTTCTTCTAAATGACTTAGGTCTCAGGTCTGTGTGGTTAGGATCTGGGTTATTAATCACAGAAGTTCAGCCAAAAAACTCTTTAAAAAATATCGCACTCTCTATTGTGACAAGTATATGTATGTATACCTAAGTAATTGTGTAGGTAGAAAAATTAAATGCAAAAAAATGCATTTAGAAACAGTTGAGTTGCCCCCTCTCCTTCCTCACATTGGTTTGACCCACTGCCTGTTTCCCAGTTCATCTCAATCACTCTACACACAGGAGTCAGGTGTGTGTCTGCGGCCCAATTAATGTTCAACTCCATTAACTAGGGGTTTTTATTCACTTTAAATAAAGCGATTATCTTTAATGTAGTTAATGCAGACTCATTTATAAATTAGTTGCGGCAAAAATGCTGATTACCGATGTAATTTTCCATGAATCTGCCCTATTAGCGATTAAAATATGACTTATCTAGTTAACGTTAGTTTGTTTACAATAGCTTGTAGCACTGGCACTAACACGCGAAAGTCTTTTCCTATGCAGTGTTTTATTTGGGGCGACTTGGCACAATGTTAACTTTTCATTACCACACAATTAGCATATTGTTTATCTGTGCATTTGCTAAATGATCACTGTGCTACATCCGAACTGACCCCACTCTCTCTCTCTTTTTTTTTTTTTATAATTAATTTCTCTTCTGTTTTTAAGTGTCTTAATTAATTTTAAATAAAAATGTAAACTTTTTTTTTAAATTCTGCTTTGTCATTGAACCTGAGAAAAACTTTGAAAATAAACATAATGTCTCCATGCTACAATAATAATAAAAGCTAAGTTTTTTTTTACTGTGGGGACACTGTGTCTGTATTATTTGTGTCCCCTTCAAAAATTGCTCATGAGAAATTTTATAATATTGTCCCCCCCTACTTAAATTTAGGGGTGATATTTGACACCAATTTAACATTTGACCATCATGTTCGTAGCACTGTCAAAGCGTCATTTTTCCATCTCAGAAACATTGGCAAATTACGTCCCATGCTAACTTTCTCTGTTGCTGAAAAATTGATCAACACATTTGTATTTTCACGTTTAGACTACTGTAATGCTTTGCTGGTTGGAGTTCCTAAAGCTACCCTTAGTAAATTACAGTTGGTACAAAATTCTGCTGCTAGAATTCTGACTGGGACCAGTACAAGGGAACACATCACACCTATCCTGGAAAAATTGCACTGGCTTCCATTTAGTTTTCGTATTGAGTTTAAAATTCTTATGCTGCCCTATAAGGCCTTGAATAATCTGGCCCCTCAATATTTATGTGAGCTGTTAACCCCCTACACACCTTCACGTGCTCCACGGTCCTCTGAAGCTGGTCTTCTCACTACCCAAAAAACACGGCTAAAAACTGTGGGTGATCGGGCTTTTTCTTCTTTGGCTCCTAAACTGTGGAATTCCCTGCCCTCAGAGATCAGGAATGCAGAATCCCTGGGTGTTTTTAAATCCCATCTTAAAACGTACTTTTTTAGGGTAGCTTTTATGTGACTTCTTTGTCTGTTATTTATTGAGTTTTTATTTTTTGTATAGTTATTTTTAGTGTTTGTATTATTTTGTGTATCTTCTAATTTTATCTGTTATGTCAAGCGCTTTGAGAAACTCCTTTTAAAGGCGCTATACAAAATAAAGGTTATTATTATTAATTATTATTATTATTATTATTGTTAAATGAAATTTACGCCTATGGGTTCAAGCCCCAGTAGCGTCTGTTGAGCCCTTGAGCAAGGCTGTATTTCCTCTCTACTCCAAAGGCGCTGTATCATGGCAGACCATCCATTGCCTGCATTGGGCCAAAAAAACAAACAAACAAAAAAACAGTTGCACTAGAACACACTGGACACACTACAGCCGACATCTAAACAGCATACACGTTCTTACGATTAAATGAGAGAACATAACTACTTCTATACCAGCAGGTGGCAGTAGTCTGTATTGAGAGCTTGAATTTATAAAACCTGCAGCGATAAATACCTACGGATTTTGCTGATAACACAATTACTTTAGAACAGTACAATCTAAAAGCCGTTTATATTGTAAAATAATTGGGAATTGTTTTGGCCCTGATAATTTGTAGTGAAAGAACAAACAAGTGAGTGTGCAAGTCAAATTAAAATTTTATTTGTCACATACACATTCATACAGAATGACACATAGTGAAATGCTTTTTGACTGTCCAACTTGTAAACATGAGACAATATAAGATTTAAAAAAAAGAGTAAATAACATAAAAAGAAATAAGTTTAAGAGTATATTAAAATAACATCTGACTATAAGTATGGAATATATATATATATATATATATATATTCCATAATTATAGTCAGATGTTATTTTAATATACTCTTAAACTTATTTCTTTTTATGTTATTTACTCTTTTTTTTAAAATCTTATATTGTCTCATGTTTACAAGTTGAGTGGATATGTTTGACAGAGTTGGGTATAAAATTATACGAAATGTAAGTGGGCAGGAATTACTTGAGTATATGTTATGAATAAATTCTACATCTTTGTTGCCACAAACACTACAGATGTGTATAAGCGGGCACATGCTTCTGGTTCCACTAAATAGTTGTAGAGACAGTTGTCCACATCATATTGAAAAGGTGACTACATTTGGTGGCAGAGTGCGCATTCTGTGCTCCAATTTTTTTGCAATATGCTGCAATTGCATTACTTTTGTCCTCCTGGAATGTTAGCGTTTTCAAATATTCGTCTATGGTGTGCAGCAAATTGTACTCGTCACTGGCTCGATACTGTGTGTTGTTTGCAAACAACATTCTTCCCTTGTGGCTTCATGGATTTTTTAGGGTCCCCAAGCTAATCTGACAGAGAGCATGGAGACAGGCGCATCCCTTTCTCCCGCCTCACCTGCCGGATCTAGCACTCGCTTCCTGGGGGAAGCACGTCTTTCTGCGTTTTCTTCACCCGGCGCAAGCAGAGCGGCGCTCCACATTTCTTCCTGCAAGGAAGGAGAGATTATGGAAGCTAGGGAGCCCACGGACTCCTGAAGGGTTACGTGTCTGCTATCACAGCTTACTGTGCCCCGCCTGTGTGGGACTTGGCCGTCGTGCTGGCAGCTCTGTTAGAGCCCCTCTTCGAGCCTTTGGCCCTGGTGGCCCTTATAGGAAAGGGTTTTCTGCCAACAAACAGACTAGGTAGATAGATTGTGGATGCTATCTCATCTTCATTTGAGTTCTTTGGGTCAAGGCTTACTCCACTTGGAGTGTGGCTGCCTCTACGGCCTGGTCCGCAGGAGTCCCACTCCAGGACATTTGCAAAGCTGCTGGCTGGTCCACCCCGCTGACCTTTGTCAGATTTTACGGCCTTGATCTTAGAGCCACTCCCAGCTCCTTTGTCCTACGCTCTGGTTGTGCTCTCACACACTAGGCACTAGACTGTTCAGTGTGGCATGATTGGACACTCAATTGCAGTGTTGTGACGCAGCTCGAGTTGATGAAAGGGAATGTCTCTAGGTAACTTATCTAACTTTAGTTCCTTGAGAGAACTAGACACTGTGTCTCTGAGCCACGCTCCCTGCATCCCTGCCGTGCTTCCCTTCTCATTTGCAGAAGCTAGTGCCGGCTTCACTGCATGCGCATTTTGTAGCTTCCTGGTGGTGATGTCACCCCACCGGTAACTTTGCATTCTGCCAGTGGCCAGATTTCACACATGATTCAGAGCGCGAGCAACGCAGAAGCGTTCCCAAAGTGTTGTGACGCAGCGTTTACATACGTAACCTAGAGACGGTTATTAATAATATTCAAGGCAGATTATATTTAGGCTTAAGTTCTTAATACAAACAGACAAAGGTTCTATGCCATTTCTTTTAATCTTCAAGTTATTTTCTAAACCCATTTATAACATTCAATTTACAACAGATTTTTTAAGTCATTAATTTGATTTTGATTGTTTTCTATACCATGTCTATTCTTTTTAGACTTAAATGAACACATTAAATAATTTTATTTCTTATTGAAGATCATCCCAAATCGGTTGCATTATGTGACAGTTCCAAACAGTGCATTTTATACCTCATAAATGTTATTATATTTATCTCAATTGATATATGGTATTCTTTATGGTATTCCTACACATTTAAACAGGATATGGTTAGTGACTATCCAGCATACTGACATCTCAAAAAACTGATATATTGTATAAGATTAAAATTTGCTTTAATTTACAGATAAAAAATATTGATGTTGCATACTGTAGGAGCGTTTACTTTTAGCTTTCAAAAAATTATGTCTGGACCAGACTATATAACAGAAATGTATGAACTTTCTTTACAATGTGTTAAAAACAAAGATACATCTAATATCGCTCATAGACTTATTATAAACATGGTTTATTAGTAATATAATTACATTGCATAAGCATTTGTTATATTATTATCGTTATATAATCATATGTATATATTATTATATGCACAGGACACCGGTTTAATACAATGTGTAATATATTATTCCATGTTACGCAGTCTTTGGGGGAATATTGCATCCAGTGTGAAAGTGCAGCCCCTAGAGAAAATGGATGAAAAATGACAAGAGGCTGAGCAGCATGGCACAGACACTGAGCTGGTTGAAAGTGGCATGATCTGGGTCTGGTTCGGGAATCGGCTGTAAGTGACAATCAGTGTAGGGCTCAATGCAGGCAGCATAGGCCATAGCATGGGCAATGTAGCTCTGCTCCTGAACACTATGGAACAGATGAGACATTGGGCCTTTCGCAAAAATGGCTACATCTTCAGAACCATGAGTTTCAGATGACAGAGGAACAGCAGACTGCTGGACATAACCAGTTTCATCTGAAAGAGAGAGAGAGGGAGAGAGAGAGAGAGAGAGAGAGAGAGAGAGAGAGAGAGAGAGAGAGAGAAGGGAGAATGTGTAAATGTCCATTTGTACAAAATGTTAGACAGACAAACAGACAAACAGACAGACAGACAGACAAACAGGCAGATAGATAGATAGATAGATAGATAGATAGATAGATAGATAGATAGATAGATAGATAGATAGAAAAAGTGAAAGAGAAACTTGGCACATTAAGGCCATTAGAGGTTACTCATCTTACTTGTAATAGTGTAGTTCAGATCCGGCCGTGTTTTATTTGCAATATATCCTGGTCCATTCCCATACAGAGTGGTGGTAAAGGGTTTCTTATCAGTGCCAGATTTAGAAGAAAGTCCTGAAGGACATAAATAGACAATGTTTTGCGGACAATTTTCCCCACATGTATATGGTTGCTTATTATTAAGAATAAATGCAATCTGAAAAATAACCAGCTGAAAGGTGTAACATTATAATAACAAATAATAAATAATAATAAAATAATCACATTTTTACAAGTTCTCTTTTTTCATGGCTGATAAATCCTTAATAAATAAAGCATAGTGGTTGTCAAATCACATCCAGGCTTTGCTATAATTTTGTTTTAATGATGTAACAAATCTTAAGAGGATATTGAACCTTTACAAGAATAGAGCGAATACAAAAATAAAACAAAAGAAAGTAAAGGAGGAAAGAGAACTACAATTGTGCAAATTTGCATACAATTGGGTTGCACTAATTAAAAAACAATATCATACTAATTTGCATAAAACATATTTATGCAAATTAGTATGATATTGTTTTTGAATAACCTGATGTTTTGATTGCATATGTTTTAGAATTGTCTGTGAATGAGTTTGTGTTTAAATGATATTCCTGATCACATCGATCTTTTCTTGAAATACACTAACGTCTGCTCACAAACATGCGGTAATGAGCAAATGTGTTTATGCTGTATAAAATTTACCCATTACTGGATTGCCCCTGGGTGAGTTTCCACCAAAAGTGAACACGTGTGAATGATCAGCGGTGACTACTGTCAGGGTGTCGAGTTCACTGGTCAGCTCGGCTGCTCGGGCGATGGCACGGTCAAACTCTACCGCTTCATAGAGTGCATGTTTAGCTTCACTATCATGGTGGCCATGATCTATTCTACCACTTACAGAAAAAACACACACATACACACACATACACACACATAAAATAAATATTGATTACTAAAGGTATATCAATAAATGTTAATCTCTTATTATATTACAATGATTGTGTCTAAAACACACTGGCATTATTCCCACTAAAAGACAGACCCAATCTGCACCACTTAAATTTATTCCAAATTTGTTTCGCTCAAAGACAAGCCCATTTGTCCTTTACAATAACGGATTTTCATTTATCGCATAAACATATGTCTAATTTTCTCCACTCAAAGGCACAACTGATTTGTTTCCCTTAAAGACACAATTTGTGTCTCTTAAAGGCACACCCAATCAGTTTTACTCAAAGACACCGATCGTAATTATATGTCCCCCTGAGCGGCTCATGGAAATGATCCCATACAGCATTGACACTTATCTTCCACAAAGAGGTAAAATCCTTTGGGGTTCTTGCTGAGGATCTTGATGGCCTTTTCCGTCATCTCTGTGAGTGATGGGTCTGTGTCTTTATTTCTTTTTAACTCGTACCTGGTGTCCTTTGGCTCAAAAAGACCTGAACACACAAAGGAAGAGAATTTCTGTAATGACCAAACAATTCACTGAAGCAAACAGTGACCTGCTGAATGGCAGCTATGATTAATAAATTCACTTATTCAAACACAGACCAAATAAGTTGCTGACTCGAATACTGATATGCAAAAGAAGAGAGGAGCTCACCAAATGATTAACTGATTCATTCTCTGACACAAATTGTTTAGAAAATAATTCATATAAACAATGATAGTAGGCTAATTTGTAAGGGAGTTAAGTCAGCTTTGATATATATATATCAGTAAATCATCTGAAAAGTGATGTGTTTAATCACTGTATGCTTAGAGCATAAAAGTGATTTTCTTTACTAGTACTATAAACAAAAAGTATTCGGAAAAGATAATGTTAGTGATAAAGCAGAGTGATGGAGCAAAACCCAAACAATCTTTAAATTACCCATTAAATAATCAGTGTTTCTCTCATCCACAGCATTAAGCTCATCCTTATTCCACACATAATGGGCATTCTGAAGGGAAAAAAAGTAAACATACTTTAAGCATTTATACAGAACACATAGACAGCACATATGACACATTTTGAGATTTTTCTCACTTTTATCTCCATGATGATCATTATTTCAGTATTGCTCAGACCTGAATATAAAACTTTCCTTCGGCTTCTCCCGTTAAGGGGCGCCACAGCACGTTTGATTTGGCACATGTTTTACGCTGGCTGCCCTTCCTAACACAACCCTCCCCAATTTATCTGGGCCCGGCACTGAAAGTGGCTGGTTCCCTGACCGGGAATCGAACCCAGGTCGCAGCGGTGGGAGCTCTGCATCTTAACCACTAGACCACCATCTCCCTAAAAGCCTTTTTTTTATAAACTATTTTTTTTGTATATTACATTGAACTGTATTGCAGTGGTGGACAGTAACAATATAAATGTAATTCATTATTGTACTTAAGTACTTTTTTTTTACAATTTTTACCCCTTATTTGCACAGTCATTGAAGCTGGTCAGGACTCGGAGTGTGCACCCACCACCTAAAGAAATTCCCTCACTCATAAGGAGAGGTGAGGTTTGGGTCACGTCAATAAGGAGACCTAAATCCAAATTATAAATTATGGATGACAAAAATGGTCAAATCAAATCAGAAAATAAGGAAAGAAGTAGGAGGAAAACACGCAAAAGATAAATTCAGCTTTATCACTCATCTTGTTATGAGGATAGTGAAGGCTAATATCTGTATAGCTGTGTTGCCTGCTGTGCTTTTATGCATAGAGCAACAATATTTTAGCTTGCATAACACCTTAATTTATAGTATGTAGTTTATTTTAATTTGTGTGACAACAAAACAATTACAGCCCAACTAGTCTGGTTGAATTGTAGTTAAAATAGCACTTATTGATTTGGTTACCTTTAATTAAGGTGATGTTTTAAAGGTTTTCTGTGATTGTACTGAATAGGTCCTGAGTTCAGTAAGGGGAATCTTTAGTGCAGCTTAAAATGCTAATTTATTTGGCTAATTGTATTTTATATTTAAGATTTGTATGGTTCTTGGTTTTGAGAGTTTGATAAATTGTGTACAATGACGTGTATTTAATAGTGCAATAAATAAATTTAAAGGTGATATTTATTTATTAAATGGGGCTCTCAGAAATGTTACCAAACTTGTGGACTGCTCTGAGAATATGTCTTACTAATTCAGTGACGGTAGCTGAAGCAGAGGGGAGGTTTTCGAAGCTGAAACTAATCAATAGGGGAGACATTGGGTCATTGCGTGATTCACTCAGGACGTTATTCAAGCTCGAACAACCATTGTCCCTTAGTATCTTCTTAGCATGTAAATACAATTCAGCATTTCAACATCAAGCAGAACATTTTAAAAGTTATAAATGATGGAAGAAACTCCTGACTCTAACTTGCCACAACACCCGTGGCCTTATTTGCAGGATTCTTTTGAAATTGTTGAAAAAGTATATTTTGTGTTAATGATAATTTATTAGATATCAATCAGTGTTTGACTTATTAACATCATTCTACTAATAGACTGGTGTGCTAAGAGTAACATTAAATTCTTTTCACATAAACTGAGTTGATTAAATAAAAGTCTAAATCATAGTACTTAGGATACTTAAGTACATTTGAAGGCAAATACTTTTGTACTTTTGCTCAAGAGAAAGTTTAAAAGGAGCACTTTTAATGGAGTAATATTTTATCTACTGTTTTATCTCTACTTTTACTGAAGTACATGATTTGGGTACTTCATCCACCACTGCTTTAGTGCCATTGTGCAATTGTGAAATTGAGCTATAAGGCTGTTAGGGATCCACCAGCCACACCTTCACCTAACCCACCTATCACTCCAAGCAGCTCCCCTACCTACTAATTATCTACACCTGGCACTCATCACCCTCCACGCTATATAACCTCCGTTTCCCCACCAGCTCATTGTCCGTTCTACAGTTTAGGCTGATGAACATTGCTGGACTACCCAAGCTACGTATGCTGTGTGTCTAGTTGGGTTTATCATTGTTTGCGGGACTCTGTTTAGTTCTCTGCACTTTCTCTGTTCATAGTTCTGGTTTGCCATTTCAACATCGTGAATTGCACTTCGGTTACTGGCACGTTCTTCCACCTGACAAAGGCAAGTAGCATTGCACTGCAACTAGCAGGTGTGTGAACAGAATTAATAATGTACAGTAAAAACAGTTTTATAAAAGGTCAGTGTTATTCTTATTTATATCGGACACATAATAGTCTGATTTATTTGTATCTGTGTATCTGATTCATTTGTCTCCACTGAATTAATGAGTCATAAAATAGCGCTTCATCTGTGTCTGATTCATCTGTGTGTAATTCATATTAATATAATTAATAAAACATTTCATATTTATCTGTTCATAATCCATAGAACGGTCTGATTAATCTGTCCACGACTTATTAAAAGGCCCAATTTATCTGTATCTGAATTATAAAATACTGACTAACTTGTGTCTGATTCATCAAAATATAATTCATTAAACAATCTGATCCTATCTAAATCTGATCCACCAAACTGTCTGTTGTATGTCATTCATGAGATTGTATAATTAATCGCCACACCAAGCTGCCACAGCTGAGCAAGGCCCTTAACTTCATACCACCCAGTTAAATGAATGAAATGTAAGTTGATCTGGATAAAGGTATCTGCCAAATGGCCTAAATCAGCCATGGAACTATTTAATTAATGTGCATGGGATTAAAAAACTCTAAATTCTGCCTGATCTGCCACCTAAATCTGATCTACTAAACTTCCATACAATATAAAGCGCAAATATAAATCAGCTGATCCTAGAATTTGGATCTACCCACTCTCTCTCATATGCATGTCATTTGAGTATGGCTTGGTTTCGAGCAGATTTTACCATTTACAGTTTAAATGATTCATAGCAGTTGCATCGAAAATGCATAATTTAACCAAGAGGAGTAAAAGGTTAAATAAGGACTTGTACCGTTTTGTTTTTGAGCCACTCATTGATCAGGTTGGTTTTGTCCTTTCTGTCACCAGTGATTGTAGGATATTCAGGATCTTGAGTCTCCTTAGGAAGCATGTACTGTCTCCCTCCACCTAAAATCACCTTAAAACAAATATATTTTTTTCACAACTACACATTTTAAACATGCCTAAATTATGATGGTTTGGTTACTTCATGTATATTTCAGACTACCATGTGATAATGTAATTAACAGTCAATATTCATACATGTAGAGGAATTTATATTAATACATGCAAAATTATATCGAGTTAAAACATACAAGTATTAGTGATCTTACGTTAATGTCTGTGTTGTGGACGAGTTGGTAGGCGATGTCTTTGCAGCCTTCAGTCGAAGCACTAGCAGGCAGCTGAGCATCACTGTACCAGTCTCGATCAGCAACGTGGGCATAATTTGCCCCTGGGGAGGCATGCTGAACTCGTGTGGTGGTCACAATACCCACAGACTTCCCTGGAGAAAAATGAAGGGAATAAAATGCTGCTGCTTGAAAGTGAACACAACTGAAAGATCACAATTGGTGCAGAAAAGTGGAATGAAAATAGTATTGTTCAAATGTAAAATAAAAGGAAGTGGGGGAATTAATAAAATATTAATAATTGTAACTTTTTTTAATTGAAAATGCAGAACAAATTATTTAATCAATAAAATGCATCAGCAATATAAATGCAAAAATAAAGTGACAGGAAACAGAAATGATGAATAATAAAATTATAAAAAATAAATTAATAACAATTTTATAAAATAAATAACCTAAAGCCTGTTACTAGATTTAAATCATTAAAAAGGGTCTAGTAAATATATTATAGTAATGTTTTTTGTAGTAATGTATTGTTCATAGTTGTAAATGTTCAGCACTGTGTGATGTCCAGCACTGGGTGACTGAAACGTGAAGAAAAGTTTTAGAACGAACTAATATATATATATATATATTACAACAAAGCTACAACTGGTGTAGTAGGATGCTGTAGTTTTATTTTAAGTTTATTTACAGCAGTCACTTTTTAAAATTGATTTTAAAAATCATCATTAAAATTTGAGACTGAGTTGTGTTTCCGTTAAAATCCTCAAGATGGCAGCAAAAACATTTTAGACTTTACGTTTATCTGAAAACCGAGTTAAGACTTATTTGTGATGATTTAATTATATAATATTATACATTACATTTGGGCTTTGATGTTTAAATTCACAACCCCCGATGCTTAACAGCGAATTATTAGCAAATGCGCAGTACCTGCTGCTCTGGCACGGTGGAGGACTGATTTGACCTCGTTGCCCTTGGTGGTGCTGCATTGACTCCGCCGAGCCGCAGCACTGAGGCCCAATGTTCCATAATTCGCTTTCACGCCACACAGATACGCTGTGGCCGTACCAGCACTGTCTGGCATCTGCTGATCCACATTATATGTCTGCAGAGAACAGGGCAAGCGATTAAAATCTGGCTTATCGAACCTAAATTACTAAAAAAGAAACCTAAAAAAGAAAGAATTAGATAACTTGAAGCTCAATTAGATAAAACTGAACTCAATTGATTAGGCTTTATGTAAAGAACCCCAATATTGAGCGTGGGGATGGAAATTATTTGATTAATTATGAAACTTAATTTCTATGATTCATTAAATTAATTACAATGACTTGTATTAAGTAAAATGTAAATACAAAGCTGAAAAACTGAAAGCTAACTGTAAAAAAAAAGTCCTTTAATTTACTATGTTTATTAAACTGATTTACTGAACTGAACTACAGTAAATTACCGAAATAAATAGATTTTTTTAACTGAATTGTTTTACTGATCTGTACTGATGTACTTAATACAATTTGACTGAATAACTGGAATTAACTGAATTACTGACAAAACTAAATGGAACTGATTTTATTGGACAAAACTTAAATGAAATACTGAATTAAACTACAGTAAATTGCTTAAATAAAATGATTTATTGAACTAAATGTTTTACTGAGCTGATGTACTTAACTGAAATGAAGTGATTTACTGAAAAAAACTGACCTGAATCACTGGAATGAACTGATTTACTGGCAGAATTGAACTAAATTACTGATATGATCTGATTTACTCAATACAACTAACATACTGAACTGAACTGAACTTAACTGATTTAATGAAATAAACAGAATTGCATTGTAAAGTGTGTAAAACCTTTGATAAAGCCAGGTGAGGAAATCTGTCCATGGTTAACAGTGTCTCCTCTCCGTTTTTACCAGCAAGCTGCCCTTTTAGAATCCGAGCAGCCGTCACTGTTGAAATTCCCATACCTGCACACACACACGTGCACACACACACACACACGTGCACACACACACACACATGTCAACACCTTTAAACCGTTATTGTTTTATAAATTAAAATTAAAATTAAAAATCAAATTAAAATGTATTATAAAAATATTTGAGTTTTGTTGCCAGAATGCCAGACTGCATATTATTTATGAACTGAAGCGTTAACTCTTGCAGCATATTGCCATATCAGTAAATCTTCTCTGCCCTGAAAAGAACAGAACTGTTGCAGAGATTAACACTAACGACTGATTACAAAGATTAGAGTGTAGGCTGTAAAGCGTGCACACACACACACACACAGACACAAACACACAGATTCCTGTAAAATAACTGAGGGCACTGTTCATATACCTAAGATAGGTGTAGAACTGATAACAGGAGAGAGAGAGAGAAAGATAGAGAAAGAGAAAAGACCACCAATGTCTAACAGAAACACCTTTTCTGATGTGTTTAGGGTGATTGACTCAAAAAGACTTAATTAACGATGATTAACAGGGTGCAATGCACAATTTCTATTTATTCATTTATTTAATGCTGTTGTCTGTCTTACAATTTGTTTACTTTTGTTCTTTCTTTCTTTCTTTCTTTCTTTCTTTCTTTCTTTCTTTCTTTCTTTCTTTCAATTATACATTGTGTTACATTTATTACTTCTCTTTCATTTCTATTCATTTTTTAATATTTTTTGTAAATATTACAGTTACAGGCTTCTTACCATCTCCGAGGAAGAGAATTAGATTTTTGGCTCGATGAACATTCGGTTTCAGAGACAAAGCAGAGATGATCGCTTCCTTCCCCTTTATGTTCCAAAATCTTGGATCCTCTTCTTCCACTACACACACACACACATGCACAATGTATAATGTATACCAGGAAAAAGTTTTATTGGCAGTTAAATTCTTATTCTTAACAACTTTTCTAATTAAAAAGGACAAAATAATATAAAGCATTGCGCCATTTTATGTGATCTGATTTTAATTTCACTTATTGGATGCTAATAATATAAATAATACAGAAAATGTCATGTAACATAGATCTGTACTAACTAAAATTATGTATCTGTACTAACTAAAATCATGTATCTGTACTAACTAAAACTAAAATGATGTATCTGTACTAACTAAAACTAAAATCATGTTATGTACTAACTAAAACTAAAATCATGTATCTGTACTAACTAAAACTAAAATCATGTATCTGTACTAACTAAAACTAAAATCATGTATCTGTACTAACTAAAACTAAAATCATGTTATGTACTAACTAAAACTAAAATGATGTATCTGTACTAACTAAAACTAAAATCATGTATCTGTAATAACTAAAACTAAAATCATGTATCTGTACTAATTAAAACTAAAATCATGTATCTGTACTAATTAAAAAGATAAAAAATAAAACTTACCTGGAATAATCGAAAAACAGGCATTAATTAAGAATAAAATCAATATTCCTGATATAAGGGTGTGTTGGAGTGCCATGGTGTGGATTAAAGGATAAAGGGACATACACATACACATACACCACTTTTTCCTGTTTATAGCCTGCCTGTGGACCAAAGGTCAATCATGATTCCCAACTTGAGGACACTCTGAATTTATCACTTATTAACCTTTATGTCAAAATATATATATTTTTTATAACAGACAACTTTATGTGCTCGGCACGGTTTCTCCAGATAACAATGTGTTTTTAAACGTACATGTTTTTGTCTTACCGAAATTATATTTATTTATACATATCACGTTGGATTAGACAATACTTCCATAATTTTTGGTGTCATTGGGACTTTGACCTTTTCTTTATTACAGTGATATACTGTATGCTAATGTAGGATTAAAATATAAAGAATTTAGATTACAAATAATTTGCATGCTTAATGATACACACATAATTATAAAAATAGATTGTTATTCACCAGATGTGATGTATCCCACTTTCTTTCTTTAGGCATAAATGTTAATGATTCTTCAACCAATTAACACGGTAAGCACACATTTTATATTAAATTAAATTAATTAATTACTACATACATAAAATTATTAAGTTTACGTTATTAAATGTGAGTAAATTCTAGTAATGTATTGAACTATTTGAATGTGTTTAAGTTCAATGGATTAAATGAATTTTGTTGACATACATTCCTGTAAAAACATTGCAATATTGAATTGATTTGTCTGTTGGGTGCTAAATCAGAGTTTAATAAATGTTTGTGTCTAGCTAATGAAGATTAATCTATTATGTGATAAAGGAAAAAGGGGGATTATGCCTGTACTGCAGATAAACTGGAGGGTTTTTTTTGTGTGCTTCGAGTAGCTTTTCTGTTAGCATTAGCTTCTGTGTGAAAAGAATAAATGGACATGAGATGAAGAATTACTTTTTCATTGAAATAATTACAAATTTGTTTCTGTTATGGGGATAAATTAACTTTGGAGTATAAGAAGACGGATCACTAATTAATGGTCTAATAACTTGAACAATAAGACCATCATCTTTGGAACTTTATTTCCCCATTTGTATTCATACCGTGTTACCTTAATTATACAAGCTTGGGAACGTTAAACCTTTAGCTATGTTGCTAGGCCACAAAGCGAACAGTTTACAATTTTTATCGCTTCACCCAATAACTCAGATATTTCTTCTTACACATCAAAAAGTTACTACACAACATTCATATAACCTGCTATGATAAATGTTTTAGTAATTGAGCCCCCTTGCAATTTATGGCTGAATAATCTGATGAAGAAAAACACTGTATTGTTTACATTTATAAGAACATGAAAAGATGAATTTTGTCAAGGTTGGGACTCGAACCATGGATTGCTGTGTGAAAAACATGATCTCTAACGAGGTCTCCAACAGTAAGCCAGAGTGGGGCATATAAACCCAAGCAGAGTCATGCAGGTTGAAATTATTATTTATAAATCAAAGAGGCCAAATTAAAAGACATAGTCCACAGATCCAAAAAGGGAATGACAGAAATCTTCCAAAAGATCTAAAGCAAAAATACCTAACCAAAAACACAAAAAGAAAATGGGCAAAATTTACACAGGGTAACTCAAGTCATTGCTGGAGACAAACCACAAAAGAAAGACCACTAAACATTTAGAGCCAAGCAAAGATCTAAGGCAAGAAATGGGACTTAAATTCACTGGGGTCAATTGAAAACAGGTGGAGACAATGTGTAAATAGTGCAATGCAATGGAAAACACTGGCAACAGTGTGGGAACATAGTAAGTTACAGAGATTATTAAACTTAAGATACAATTAAAAAAAATAACAACTGACGCTCAGAATTTAATCACAGACTCTTTTTTCTTACTGATGGCAAACTGAAATTATTTTCAGCAAGGAATGAAGGAACGCGGGTAAACATGGGCTAAGCTTGTGAGCTAACGCTAACTAAAAAAAGCTCTATTCTCAAATGTTAGCTGGCATGGTATTACCTTTATTCATACAAACAAGCTGAATGTTAATTGCTAGCATTGTATAAAACGTGTGGAATTTCAATAGATAATTGATTAAATTACATAAAATCAAAATGATTAAAATGTTTCTGAATTGTTATTATTTGTTTTATTGTCCAATAATATTGCATGAAGGCTGATGCTAACACATTTCGACCCTAAATCGTTGCAAAGTACATTTTGATTTTGTTTTCCAAATATAAGGACGATTTTCGAGAAAAAACCTTGTGAATAAATGGGAGGAGATTCCCATGTTATTTTTTTGAATGAAGCTAATTGAGCTAATATTCAATCGAAAAATCTCCTCCAAAGCTGCAGTAAAGATCCTCAAGCTCCTCATTGCTTGAGTTGCACCAGGTTAATCTAGAAAGCAAGTTAGTGCGACATGGACAGCCTAAAGATCACCATGAGATTACTGTGGATGGTATCACAAAGAAAGATAGCTGTTTATGTTCTTCTTTGGAACGCCTTAGGATTGTTTTGCAATCAAATGTACATTGCTGAACAGATGATGACTATAACCTAACCAACTTGAAGTTTGATATGATAATAAATTCAGAAATTACAGTTCCTGTGTACACAATTGCACGTTATACCTATATTGTACACAGTTATAGAAGGGAATTATTTATAATCAAACCATTCAAATAAGAATCTGTTTACTTTTCAGTCATCTTTACTGTTTGGGTTTCTTTCTCATGTTCTATCAGGTTATTCTCTTACCACTGTTGTCTCTGGCTTTTTTATTAGGGACAAATGTTTATGATATATTCCTGTAAAGCTTCTTAATGACATTGTTGTTTTTTAACACTATAGAAATGAAATGAAATGAAATTCAAATGTTTGTAGTCAGTTAGTTAGGACTGGTAAGAACCAGAATTGTTATAGTTGCAATGTGTGTATTGTGTGAGCAGTGATTTTACACCAAGTGTGTATTATAAAGACATTCTGATGGAACTATACAAACTTAAGCAAACTTATAAGTTTTTAAGGCCACATTATCATTGAGAAGTATATTATGTAAAATATTTGATATGAAAGCCACTGATAATGGGTGATGAGAACAGTGAGGCCACTTATTAGAGTGTAACCTGGACTTTTGCTATCTCCAACATCATTACTGCACTGTAATCAGGAGTGGAAATTGCAATTGTACTTTGTTACTGTGCTGTGTAAGTACCTTAAGACTAATGCGTCTATTTTAAAATACCCATTACTAATCACAAAGGTCTAGTCAAAAGTATCCAGCCAATGCCTGCATGCTATAGAATACAGTAAAAGTGTTTTCTGACAATTTTATTTTCAATTCAGTCGATTTAATTTCAACAATGTAAAAAATAACCGAGTCATTACAATTTATCATCTTCATAGATTTTAATTAATTGAATTATAAAATAAAAACTAGCAACTTTCTGATGTTTGCTTGAATATATTTATGGCTGGATAATTGTAAATTCCGGTAATGTGCATTGCTACAGTGGTGGATTTATTTTTTGGAGTTTCACAAGTTCTTTCTGTATTCACACGGGTTTAAAAACCTCCTACTCTCCAAAAACCTGCTAGTAGGTACCTTGGCCATGTTAAATTGAACGTTTTGGGTGGTTCTATGAAATTCCAGAGTAAGAACGGGAGGATGAATTTAGACTTAAGTTAATGTTAACAGTCTCCTACACTGACTCAGGACTACAGTTTGCTTCTGATCATCATCGCTGTACCCCGCAACATAGTATATCTGCAATAAATAGACATTCGGTGCAAGCCAGATGAGGATGGGTTCCCTCTAGAGTCTGGTTCCTCTTAAGGTTTCATCCTTATGCCATCTTAGGGAGTTTTTTCTTGCCTTAGTCGCCACCGGCTTGCTCATCAGGGACAAACTTACACTTATAAAGCACATATTGATTTTTTATCACCACATTATCTGTGTTAAACTGCTTTGAAACAATGTTCATTGTTAAAAGTGCTGTACAAATAAACATTTATTAAATTGAATTGAAAATTGCTCCTAGGTGTGAATAAGTGTGTAACTGTGTAGGGGCATGGTGAGTCAATGGACTGGCATCACATTCACAGCAAATTCTTCTGCCTTGTTTAAAAGTGCGAAAGATGATCTAATATGAGAGAGAGAACCAGAGGGGACAGTGCGAAGTCTCCTAAATCATGAGTATATATATATATATATGAAAAAAATCACAAGTATAAATTCAAATAAGATGTAAAATAAAGAAGAATTTAATGTAAAAATGTTGGTTCAGTGTGCATTATACAGTACTGTAAATATAAACTTTACACTAAACTAAACTCCTACTTTAAAATTTGCATATGAAACTTTGCATATACATTTTTCTTGTTTAAAAGAAAAAAACCTAAACAAAACATCCATTTAAGGCACTTTTTTATATAGCTGATCATGGATGAGTGAAATAATTGTAAAACTAAAAAAGTAAATAAAAAAGGGAATCTGTTACAAAATCATCCCTGAGTTTCAAATAAAGTCTTCAACAAACAATTTTCAACTTCTCCTCACAAGTTCACTTCTGAATGTGGTTAGGTAAAATAATGGCAAATTAATGCTAGCTTCTAGTTTTTAATTACACAGTATAGTAATTTACTTAACATCACCTAAATTAACTAGGCTAAATACATTTACATAAAATATAACTTTAACCTAGCTAAGCTATCTAACTGCTGTTAGATGGCTGCCATTTTGGCAGAATTGTATATAAGCAGTTAAAGTTGTTAATTTGCATGTTGTGTAATTGAAACCTGTATTCTTTTAGCATATTTCATGTTGATCTGCAGGAATAATGTACAATTAGGTTTCAGTCAAAATGTTGTTTTTTTTTTTTTACAGGGAAAAGCTCTTAAGATAACTTAGACTTTTCCAGGGGGAAGTGAATGAGAGTGTATTAAAGTCTGTATTGGAGCACAGAAGGAACACTGTCATCTGGAGCTAAACCAAACCACTGCACATGTTAAACTAAGCGACAGGGAGAGAGAAAGTTTGGGGGTGTGGTTAAGCTCAGTCGGGCAGTCGGTGTAGGGATGGAGGCAGGCAGCATATGCCATTACATGAGCGATGTAATGCTGTTCTTTAACACCATGGAAAAGATGCGCCATTGGGCCTTTTGCGTAAATTGCCACGTCTTCGCCTCCATGAGTCTCGGCATCTAATGGCACAGCGGCCTGTTGCATGTATTCCTCATCCACTAAAGAGTTAAAAAAAGAAAGAATAGTTAATGTACATACCGGACTCTGCGTATACTGTTTAATCTGATTGACACAAAACCTTCTTCAGCAGCATTGTTATTTAATTCAGGTTGTGTTTACACTTGGCATTGTGATCACCGTGATCCAATAAAGCAGATTAGATCATCAGTCAATCAGGACATGGCGTGGTTACACTTGGCAACATCAACTGACTTCTCTATCTGGATAACTGATATCCGGATCTGTTTTTCAGGTGCAATATTTAAATAAGTCTGCAGAAGATGGCCCAGTGCAGAGTCGACATGTAGACATGGTTTTCTATAGTTAATTCAAACCTTTGAAAATCATTTTCAGTCGCGGGACATTTTACAAATCCGAGCGAGTTTCCGCAGCACTCCATAGCCTGCTTCTATTAGGTACTATTTGGATGTTATTTGAGCTTTTTAGACTATATTAGTGTACAACCCCAATTCCATCAAAGTTGTGACACTGTGCAAAATGTAATAAAACCAAAATGCAATGTTTGCAAATCTCATAAATCAACAACGGTTTTGCAATTTTATGTTGAAGAACTTTATTCTGAAATTGTTCCACAATTTGTAGACACTGTCTTCTACAGAAGCTTTGCCTATCTTTACTTCTAAGAGACTTTGCCTCTCTGATATACCCTATTTATACCCAATCATCTTACTGACCTGTTGTCAAGTAACTAAATAATTTGCAAAATATTTCTCCATCTGTTTAATGTATTCCATACTTTTTTTGCCCCATGCAAAATTCTTTGAGATTTAATGCATCAATCAAATTCAAAATTACCTTTTTATTTTTACCTGATTATTTTAAAATGGTATGTATTCTCAGTTTAAACATTTGGTAGGTTTATTAAAGTTGAAAATCATTTCATTCCGAGTAACCGCCATATATTGTACACTTCCTAGTTCTGAAAATTCCTTGGTTATGAGGGAAAATTAGTGGCCTTAAATCAGTTTCTATGAACAGTGGCCAATAATAGCACCTTTAGTTCCAAATTAGTTGTGGACCAAAATCTTGATCACTAAAATGCAGCCAAGGACGCACTTATGATTACTGATATCACATGGTCTGCTGCAGAGTCTAAATGAGAGTTTATAGCCATCATCTTGAAACATGTGACTAGCAATAAACTGATAAACTTATCACATCATGTACCGTGATCTTTCCATTAATTAAAAAGTTAATCTGTAGCAGCTGGTTAAACTTTGAATTTGGTTCCCTCGTGAATCTAACTCATTTGTCCTGTTTACATTTCAGAGACGCTCAGATTGAGAACTGTGAAATTAAATTTTTTTAAAGGGAACACAAAGATTTTTGTAATGTTGCAATCCAGAGCCAGGTTTTTCAGCAGAACAAGAACATCTCACAGTCCAGAACATCCCAATACCATCTTGCATTGTTTGATAGTTCATCCGGGTGCCATCTTTAACTCGGGCAAGCACCTGGCCTTCTGCAAGATGTAACAGAATAGATGATCCATTAGTTCGTGCCGAATTCTGCCATTGCGTTATAGACTATTCCTGATACTTAAGTGCCCATTATAGCTGCTCAAGCTCTGGTGGACATGAGTCAGCATGGGCACTCTGACACTCTGCAGTTACCACTCAGCAGTCACCAGATGGGCTATACCATTACTCTCCACATGCATCTATAAGCCTTGGGTGTCTATGAACCCTATTGCTGGTTTACCAGTTCTCACATGGATCACTTTTGGTTGGATGCAAACCACTGCATACCAGGATCACCCCACTTGCGGTGCCATTGTAATGAGGTAATCAGTGTTTTTCAATATACCTGTGAGTATAGATATGAAGCAGGGAATATAATTAAGGTGAGTGAAGCGGGGTGTTTCCTTAAGTCCACTATCACTTGACATGCATTCATTTGTTAAGAGGGAGAATAGCAGTCGGGAGAGGAAAAGTCCCTGAGGAGCGCCAGTGCTGACTGTCCGAATACAGGAGGTAATACCTCCCAGTCTCACCTGTTGTTTCCTGCCTGTCAGGAAGCTGGTGATCCACTGACAGATGGCACAAGGTAATAGTGAGCTTTAGGAGGTTGGAGTGGAGAATTCCTGGAATTATTGTATTGAAAGCGGAAGTAAAGTCGACAAACAATGTTGTGCAGAATGTAGTGCAGCCCCATGTTGACTGCATCATCCAATGATCTGTTTGCTCGGTAGGCACACTGTAGAGCATACAGCAGCTGTTCTGTCACCTTTTTAGGTGGGCCAATACCGGCTGCTCAAAGGTCTTGACGACGACAGATGTCGTCATGACAGCTGCATATGCACACCTTTTATCCCATGCAGTGCTTTTTCTATGCTTGAATGCTTTAGGCTAGTTTCATGTCATTAGTTTGGTTTTGGAGAGTTAGTTATTTAGTTAAAGGGAAACTATGGCTAATGATGTGTGCTGCTATTTAGTATAACAGCACTAGTAGATTTCACTATTTACAACACAACGCTTTTCTGTATTTGTTTAATGGAATTCAAAGTCTAGCAACTTTGTAACAGTAAAACCATTAGTTGGCTTAGATAACTAAAGCAGTCAGAAAATCAGCCAATTTACAAACAAGTTATCTAGGGCAAAACCAGAATCTTTTATTTTTTAAGCTATAAAAGCTAGTCCAATATTGTTAATTATTATAATCATTATTATTTTTATTCTTTTTTTTTTCTTAATGTTATTATGTTGAGCTAATTTATGAGTTGCTCAAAGTTGCTGGTTCCACAACTGAAACTGACTGTAAAAAGACGGTACTCATAATCACTCTCCAGTGTTAGTAATGTGTTAAATTATACTCCTGGTGTCACCCAAATGGGTTTTTGATACTCATACTTTTGAGTATGTTTCCTTTCAGGTTTCCTCCTCATACCATCTAAGGGAGTTTTTCCTTGCCACAGTCGCCTCATTGGGGATATATACAGATATATTTAAATATTAGTAGATTTTGTTCTATAATTTTTACCTTCTAAGCTGCTTTAATACAGTGTCCAACTCTAATACATAAAAAAAAATGATAAAAGATAATATTGTTAAAACACTTACTGTAATCCACTGCTGACACATTCGCTCTCGACCCATTCACATGCACGTATCCGGGCCCATTAGCATAAAGTATACTAGTGAATGGAAGTCTGTCATCTGCATTCTTTGGGGCCAGACCTTAAAAAAAACACAAAAACCCACATTATCACAACAACTTTCCAGTTTCCTACAAATAGAAATGTCAGCACTAATCTGAGTCACACACCAAAAATAGGGTTCCCCCGTGGTGTGTTCCCACCAAATGTGAAGACATGTGAGTGATCTGCAGTGACGATGGTGAGAGTTTCAGACTCTTTGGTGAGCTGAGATGCTCGATGTATTGCTTGGTCGAACATCACTGTCTCCTTTAGAGCCAGTTTGGCAATGCCAGCATGGTGGCCATGATCAATCCTGCCACCTAAAGATGAAATAAAACCATTAACAAATATTTATAAATTTAATTAAAGCCTAATTGGGTCATGCTATAATTGCAGTGATGACAACATGTTTCAAAAGTCATGCACACTTTTTTAGCAATTATAAAAATTTTCTTTTTTAAAAGTGTCATACCACAATTGTCAAAGGTGTGTCTTGCCTGCACCATACATTTACATGCAATTGATTTTGGATTCAATACCTAATTTGGGTAATTTTATATAAAACTACTCATCTTCAACAAAAAGAAAAAATCCTTTTGGGTTCTTTCTGAGGATCTGAATCGCTTTTTCAGTCATGTCTACGATGGACGGATCACGTGTCCAGTTCCTGAAGTACTCAAACCTCATGTCCTTTGGTTCAAACAGCCCTGCGAGAAACAGTGATTTCTGAAAATTAACGATTTGATGGACCATAAAAACAAGTAGAATACATTACCAGCCACTAAAAAGTAAATAATGTAAAAGAAATAAAATAAAATAAAATAAAGTAATACCAGCAACCAATAAAATAAAGTCATAAGCAATAAAAAAAATGATTATGAGTGAATATTTGATTGTTCATATTTTATAATTTAGAATTTTTTGGTTGAAAAATATAATGAAACTATTATTTAATAATAGCTGCTCTCTCTCTCTCTCTCTCTCTCTCTCTCTCTCTCTCTCTCTCTCTCTCTATATATATATATATATATATATACACTGTATATAATGGTGGTCTGGGGACTATAATAAAAACATGTAAAAAAACATTACCCATGAGACAATCTGTAGTGTTCACATCAACTGCGTTTAACTGCTCTTTATTCCAAACATACTGAGAGCGTCTGTCCTGAGAAAAAAGAAAGAAAACTTTACAGAAGACACATCATCTTTACAGTATATATTAGCTGTTGTACAATTTGTTATCATTGTAAATTGTGATTTTTATATTATACAGTAATACCCCGCTTTACCGTGGTTTGAATCTCGTGCCCTCGGCTTATTGCGGAATTGCATTTGCCACACAACTAATTTGTTTCGCTGATTTTTCCGGTCTCTCACTGATAGCACGATAGACCAAAAACTTATAGAGAATTGTTTTTATGGAATTGAATGTTGAAATAATGAAATGTATTAATAAAAATATAATTGTTAATTAAAAAAAATTGTAATATGTTAATACAGTACAGTACTGTATACATAAAATAGCATTTTTGGGGTGGGGTCCGTTTATCCCGGATATTTCATTTATAAGGAGAACGAGAGTCCGGGTTCTACAGCCAGTACTTTATAGTTCCCAAAAAATGACAGAGCGTCCTACAAACAGCTTTTATCTCAAATCCGATCCGAGGATTGGTTTGTCACGGTAGATCTAAAGGATGCGTATTCTTATGTATCCATCCTGCCTTCTCACCGGAAGTTCCTGAGGTTCACTTTCGGGGTCGAAGCTTACCAGTATCGAGTTCTTCCGTTTAGCCTTGCCCTTTTGCCCCGCACTTTTTTCAAAATGTGAACTAAATCGGCGTGAGATTGAACACTGATTACCCACAGCGTTTCGATGCAGTGTCTCGTTCCCTTAGGGAACTAGGGTTACATACATAACCGAAAGATATTCTTTATTGATCTGACAAGTATATATTTATATTATTGTTCTGTAAGAGACTTTTGGTAACTGACTCTGGGATATACTCTATTTATTAAATCCTGTCCTTCTCCAAAAACTTTCCTGTTGTGTAATTCACCTTCCGCTCATCCAGCCATGTCTCGATCAAGTTCCTCTTGTCCAAGCGGTTACCTTTCCGTGAAGATGAAGTGGGATATTCTGGATCTGGTGTGCCTTTTGGTGTCATGTACATTCTTCCACCTCCCAGAATTACCTAAGTTAAAAAAAATTATTAATAATATAAATCTGGTATTAGTGTGTTTGTTTATCCATTTATACACACATAAACCATATGTAAAAATGATCAGTATGCTATGGTATGATCCATGCTATAAATGTGTCTTAAATGTTAACAACGTTTAAAATCTGGTTCATTAGCTGAGATAGCTAAGGGGTCTTAGTTTGAACTTATAGAATACAGTTTATGGTTAGTATGTTTTTTGATTGAATTAGGAATAATAGGGCTTGTTTGAGATCAGGACCGTAAAAACATTTCATAATTATAATATTAAATGCCCAAGTAATTACATGCCTATGTGAAAATGACAAAAAATAATAAACACTGGATTAAGCAGTGATGTAACACATCATCCATTAATGGCTTTTGAGCATCTTATGAAGCAAGGTTATCAAATAGCATTGAGCTATAAACTAAGATGTGGTATTTAGATAAGGTCCAGACATTCAAACACACACAGTACACTAGTGTAAACAATAAATAAGTGTAAAAAAAAAAAGAACACTCTACAGGTTGCTTTTTTAATAAATAATAAAAATCATTTGCAATTTATTATGATTAGGAACAAAAGAAATGAATGAAAATGATTTGATTATAGAAAAATTATCGTAATACTCACACCATAATTAAATGTCACGTTCACCCTCATTACTAACGGACACTTCCTGTTTTTTTGATAATATTGTATGTCATACTGTTATGTATGTAATAAAACATAACAGGCTGTACTGTTTATGAAAACACTACATGAAGCACAAGCAGGGTGATGAGATGAATAATGGGGCAGTGAAGTGTAACGATGGTGAAAGTGGTGTGTGATGATGGTGTCAGTGAGGTGTCAGTCGTACGTCAATGTCGGTGTTGGTAATAAGTTGAGTAGAAATGTCCACACAGCCGTCTTTTTGGGCTTGGGGTGGTAAATAAGCATCACTGTACCATTTGCGGTCTACTGAATGAGCATACGCTGCTGCCGGAGACGCATGCTGGACTCGAGTGGTAGTCACAATGCCAACTGATTTGCCTACGAAGACACACAATAAAGCATCAAACAACAATTATTGTCACGCAGAAAGTGCAGAAAACCCAAAGTCATTAGACACAAGTCATTGTCCCTCTTCCAGATTGAAAACTATATGCATGAGTAAACAATTAAAAGTTCTGGGTAAATCAACAGAAAAAATTGTAACATCAAACATCATGAAAACCCCTTGTAAATCTTTTTAGGAACCTTTCTGAAGCTATCAACCATTTAAGAGCCTTGACGAACCTGTTAGCTTCCAGTGAACTTGGTAGACCTTTGGTAGGCTTCTTTAAGGGGTTCTTAAAAGGTTTTTAAGATAATTTTTAGTGCTTAATATCAAATCAAATGTTTTAAACCCTTTCTCCAGTCTGCATATAATCCAAACGATGGAATCATTATAATGTTACTTTAAAAAATACTAGTACTTTTAAAAGTTCTAGTTTAAGTGATTTTAGAGGAACATCAAAGATGATCACCAAGTGGTGGTGCTTCAGATTTCCCCAGGAAGTCCATGCACAAGGGTTCCTACACCAGGGATACTTTTAGCTCTTCAAAACTGCACACACACTGAATCTATTTAACAAACACATGATATAAAAGAACATTTTCCTGTTTTCTGGAAAATGTTTGAGGCACAGCAAGGTTTTTCATCACCCAATGCTGAATTGGCATATTTGGACATATTTTACACTTGTTCAAATACACACATAGGCCACCGTGAGGAACTGTACACATACACACAGACCTTGCTCTCTCTCTCTCTCTCACACACACAGTGTTTTTGTGGTTACACTAACTGTGCAGCAGTGGAAGGAATTATTAAATAGCAGTGTGGTGCTGGTAGTTGGCAAATTTTAAGACCTAATGTTAGGAAAGTCATGTGTGTGTGTGTGTGTGTGTGTGTGTGTGTGTAATAGCAGTGTGGTGCTGGTAGTTGGCAAATTTTAAGACCTAATGTTAGGAAAGTCATGTGTGTGTGTGTGTGTGTGTGTGTGTGTGTGTGTGTGTGTGTGTTTGTGTGTAATTAGGGGTTTCAATTTATTTTTCTAGTAAAAGAAGAAAATGGAACACAAAACTCCAAATCATGTTCATGAGAAAAAGATACAAAATTGTTGGTCGCTGCTTATCAGTATTTGTCTACATAATCAACTGTATTATAGATAGCAAGCTATAAATGTTGGGTATAAACACACATCAGCATGGCACCTTTGTCCTCCAACATCTAGATTGTTACTGTTACTGGCATCACACTATCAACAGGAACTTTTAATTCAGAGTCAGGTTTTACGCACCACTGTAAATCCTTCAATCACTAGCCCTTCCACTCACTCTAACCGCACCCACCAGTGTAAAACCCTTCCCTCACTATCCCTTTCTCTTAGTATCACCCCACCTATGACTGTAAAATCCTCCCCTCACTATAACTTACACTCACTCAGTAGTTCTTGAAAATGTTTTACTCATTCCCTATTTTAAAGGTAAGTGGATTTTCAAGCCCTACCTGTCCTTCATCACCCAAAAAATGGTAATAAAATATTTTAAGTTCAAGAATGTCTAATTTACTGGAATATTAAGTTATCAAGTTATAAAATAAATAAATAAAAGTGAAGTTGTGTTAGGTATCCTGCTTAGATTTTGTTTTTACTTGCAATAATGACCTAATTGTTTGTGTGTGTTTGCTTTGAGTGTATAAACTGAATTTTTAATAGAGAAAATCATAAATGAAGAATGAAATGAATAAAAAGATTAATTAAGAATTCACACCAAAAAAAATGTAAATTAAATAATAATAATTCACTTACATATAAAAATCATTCCGTCCCCTGCGCCCCACCTGTCATGTTTTTATTCCCCACTAGAGGGGCGCACTGCACATTTTGTGAACCACTGCTCTAACCCTACCAACCCAGCAATCAGGGTTGCACAAGCCAGTGCACTCTTAGGGTTACGCTAGGAAGGACATCCAGCATAAAACATGCGCCAAATCAAATATGCGCTTTACGGAAGAGAATTTCATACAGTCGAGGCCTGGGTTACCAACAACCGCCACAGGTAACGTTAGCCAAAAGGGTACCGGTGGAAATTGGTCTACTGTTGGCCGAAGGAGAAGAAGGAGAGCAGAAAGACGTATACAGAGACGTCAGGGAAAGGATAAGTGTAGGAGAGTGGAAGTTAGGGTTGGTACTTTAAATGTTGGTACTATGACTGGTAAAGGGAGAGAGATAGCTGATATGATGGAGAGGAGAAAGGTAGATATGTTGTGTGTTCAGGAGACCAAGTGGAAAGGGAGTAAGACCAGGAATATTGGAGGAGGGTTTAAACTGTTCTTTCATGTTGTGGACAGTAAGAGAAATTGTATAGGGGTGATTCTGAAGGAAGAGTACAGTAAGAGTGTAGTGGAGGTGAAGAGAGTTTCTGATAGGGTGATGAACGTGAAGCTGGAAGTTGAAGGGGCGATAATAAATGTCATCAGTGCTTATGCTCCACAAGTTGGTTGTGACATGGAGGAGAAGGAAAAATTCTGGAGTGAGTTAGATGAAGTGGTAGAAGGGATACCTAGGAATGAACAATTGGTGGAAACTGAAGGCGGAAGACTGTAGTGTGAGATTCAGGGAAGAGGTCAGAGAGGGGCTCTGTGGTGGTGAGAAGGTGCTGGATGATTGAGCAACTACTGCAGAACTGATGAGGGAGGCAGCTAGAAAAGTACTTGGTGTGATATCTGGAAATAAAAAGGAAGACAAAGAGACATGGTGGTGGAATGAGGAAGTGCAGTAAAGCATAAGGAGAAAGAGGTTGGCAAAACAGAAAAGGGATTGACAGAGTGATAAAAAACGTAGACAGGAGTACAAGGAGTTGCGGCAGCAGGTAAAGAGGGATGTGGTGAAAGCCAAGGAAAAGGCATATGAGGAGCTGTATAAGAGGTTGGACACTAAGGAAGGGGAAAAGGATTTGTACCAATTGGCCAGGCAGAGAGACCAAGCTGTGAGGGATGTGCTGCAAGTTAGAGCAATAAAGGATGGAGATGGAAATGTGTTGGAGAGTTTGTTGAGAAGATGGAGGGAGTACCGAAGAGCAGTAAGTGGATAGGATTAGTAAGGAAAAAGTGAGAGCAGCAAATTAAGAGGATGAAGAGTGGAAAGTCGGTTGGACCAGATGACATACCGAAGGAAGCATGGAGATGATTAAGTGAGATGGCAGTGGAGTTTTTAACAAGATTGTTTAACAGGATTTTGGGAGGTAAGAGGTTGCCTGAGGAATGGAGGAGGAGTGTGCTGGTAATGATCTTTAAGACCAAGGGAGATGCGCAGACCTGCAGTAACTACAGAGGAATAAAGTTGATTAGTCACACCATGAAGTTATGGAAAAGAGTAGTGGAAGCCAGGCTGAAAGAAGAGGTGACTATTTTTGGGCATCAGTATGGTTTTATGCCATAGAAGAGCACCACAGATGCCTTATTTGCTTTGAGAATGTTGATGGAGAAATATAGAAAAGGTCAGAAGGAGTTGCATTGTGTGTTTGTGAGGAGCTGAGAGGAGTTGTGGTATTGTATGAGGAAGTTGGGTGTGTCAGAGAAGTATGTGAGGGTGGTGCAGGAAATGTATGAGGACAGTGTAACAGCAGTGAAGCGTTCAGTAAGAACGACAGACTGGTCCAAGGTGGAGGTTGGACTCCATCAAGGATCAGCTCTAAAGCCTTTTCCTGTTTGCAGTGGTGACAGACAGGTTAACGGACGAGGTCAGACAGGAGTCTCCATGGACTATGATGTTTGTGGATGATATTGTGATTTGTGGTGAACGTAGGGAGCAGTTTGAGAAGAGCCTGGAGAGGTGGAGGTACGTGCTGGAGAGAAGGGGAATGAAAGTCAGTATGAGTAAGACATAGTACGTGTGTGTGAATGAGAGGGAGGGCAGTGAAGTGGTGCGGTTGCAGGGAGAAGAGGTAGAGAAGGTGGAGGAGTTCAGGTACCTCGTGTCAACAGTGCAAAGTAATAGAGAGTGTGTTAGAGAAGTGAAGAAAAGAGTGCAGGCAGGGTGGCGTGGGTGGAGAATAGTGGCAGGAGTGATTTGTGACAGAAGAGTATCTGCGAGAGTAAAAGCGTAAGTGTTTAGGACTGTGGTGAGACCTGCAATGTTGTATAGTTTAGAGACAGTGACATTGAGTAAAAGAATAGAGGTGAAACTGGAGGTAGCAGAGCTGTAGATGTTGAGATTTTTATTGTGAGTGACGAAGATGGACACGATTAGAAACGAGTTTATTAGAGAGACAGCGCATGTAGAACGTTCATGTTAGCATACCTTGCAATTTAGCACGGTGTAAGACTGAATAAACTTCATTTCCAAAAGTCGTGTTGCACTCGGAGGGGACAGCACTTGCACTTACACCCACCGTCTTAGAGTTAGCTTTAACACCGCAGTGGTATGCTGTAGCCGTGCCTGCACTGTCTGCTACCTGTTTATCCACACTGTATGTCTGCACACATCACAAACACAAACGTTAATGTCAAACAGATCTCACTCTAATTTTTCTACAAATAAGCTGATTCAGTTAAGCTGGAAACCAGCTATTTTAAGACAATGAAAATGGAAAAATCTTGTGTAAATTTGTGCTCAGGGTTTCCTTGTGTACACATCTTTGTCATGATAAAAGTAGGTATTTTTTTACTTTTTTCAGTAAAAATAAACAACACAGACATATGAAATAAACAACTGATTTACACAAAACTGATGTACATCATACTCACAAATAAATTGTGAGTATGATGATGCTGATTATGATTATGTTGGTAAAGATAATAGTGATAATGCACTGATAATGATCATGTCGTTTTTTTTTTTACCTTTGATAGTGCAAGGTAAGGAAACTTATCCATGGCGAGGACAGTCTCTTCCCCTGTTTGTCCATCTATTTGTCCTCTCATGATTCGTGCAGCTGAGACAGTGGACACGCCCATTCCTGTTTGACAAATCATTGAGACATGGATGTATATTAATTACTTATACAAGAAAATACACGCAAATACAGTATATGATTAATGTCTCAATTAATAAATTCTAGAAAGATATGAGCAGTTTCTATGTAATCTGGATTTTTTTTTAACCAAATTATTTACATATAAATACAGATACCTAAGCAGAGACACAATGTACACATGCACATTAATAATTTATTACTATTTAAAATACCATTGACAAAAAAATCTATGGGGTTAGGTTTTGTGAAGCAGCTTTGAGACAATGTTCATTGTTAAAAGCGCTATACGATAAAAAATTGATTGAATTGAATTGAATTGAATGGAATTTAAATAAATTTAACAAAAAACCCAGCTGGGCAATGCCTTAGGCAAATATCTGGGCAGATTATTGTGACTAGACAAAGTCTAATGATTGGTAAATAACTATTTCTGAGTAAAAGCCTATAGTTGTTCAAAACTTTCATATTGGCGAAGGACCCATTCAGGCCAAAGCCCTTTGTTGGAAAGCCATTTTACTGGGTAGACTACTTTGGAAAGAAGCTCATAGCTAGAAGAGCCTTGCGTTTGACTGAAACCCAATGTTGGACAAAAGCTTTATGTTCAGAAAACACAATTAAGTTATGAATTCTTAGGTTAGACAAAGCTTCATGTTGAGCAAAAGCTTCATTTTGGGAAAAGCCATATTTTGGCCAGAAGCTTCAAGTTGGGCAAAGCATGATAGAGAGAAACTTAGTGCTGAGCAAAAGGCCCATGCAATGCAAAAATACTCCAAAGCCTCCAACCCAATTGCTGCAGACCTTTGCACAATGAATCAGAGAAAGTTGGGCGAGAGCTTTCAGATCATGCATTGATTGAGATCAATTTCATATAAAGTCATTTACAAGCCACACCTTGTTTTAACGCCCTTTAGCCAAACTTACACATCATAACTCACCATCACCAAGGAAAAGGATAATATTTTTGGCCCTGTGGTTCTGTGGTTGAAGTTTAAGTGCTCCATCCAGCATTCTCCTTGCTTGTTCATTCCAGTATGAAGGATCTGCTTCCCAAAGAGCTGTTTATGAAGAGAAAAAGAAACCCATTAAAAACAAAACATCATCTAATAGATCACAGTAGAGCTTGGGGCCTGTCTTATTTACAGCCTGCTCAGACACAAACTGAACACCCACCCATCACACACAACAAGTGCTTACCATACCATACCATACCATATCATACCATACCATACCATATTATAAATCTTTAATTAATATCTGCTTTTGGAATGCTTTACTATATAAACATTTTGGAGGATCCGGAGGAAGAGTCCTCCACATGCATGGTGGAGGAGCTGAAGCAAGAGGAGAAACTGGAGCTCAAGTTTCAAATAGAATTTTGGAATTGACAAAGAGCCCAGCCCAATCCAGGTCCAAGTTCTTTTGCCTCTATGGTCAGAATGCTTTGGAACGAGAATGGGTGTCAAAATGGTATCCCATTCCAGCCTTTCTGTATGCTCTGTTGGCAGAACAAACAGTATCTGCAGTTAGGGCCAGCAGCAGGGGTGGGCTTAACCCACCCAATCAAAGTTTGATTTTTGGAAAGAAATAATCAAGAATATACCAGCATCATTTCTAACTTCTAATTGGGTGGGCAGCCCCCCACCCCCCCGTTTATCCACAAGCTCATTGTCCGTTCTACAGCTAAGGCTTATGAACATTTCAGACTACCCAAGCCACTCCGGGTGGTTAGCGATTTTAATAACAAGGCTCCATAGGATCCAATATTAGCTAATTGCCCAAAGCATGCTATAAGTATTGTATACTGCTAATTTAATTTTTCCTGGTACCACACACCACTATGGCTGGAGACCTGGTAATTGGTGTGTCTTTAGCATCATGTGAGAGTTCCTTCTCAACACTTTCAAGAATACTAAACCCCATTGACACACCATGTTGTATAAAAGAAAGAGCAATTTAGTAATCTTGGCCCGTGAGAAATTCATAACAAATACTTTAGACATGGAGGAGTTTGTAAGTATATTTGCTAAGGGAAAAATGAGAATAATGCTGTAGATGGCTGAATGGACAGAACTATAGCTAGACAGAAAAAAATAGAAATATAACTGATAAACAATACAAATAAAGTTGCAGGTTGCTGTTGGTTATAAATAAAAAAAAAAAAGATATTTATTTTTATAAAAAGTGGCAAAAGCAATGTAATGTTCTAATACTGTCTTTGGTTAAGTAATGAATTAAATGTAAAAAAAAATGTAAAACATTCTATAAAAGTGGAAAAAGGAAACTGTTTATACAATGTTTTGATTTTGTACTGAAGTTTAAAAATAGGCTTGTTCAATAAATTTAGGAAATAATATTAATTGAGAACTAATCTGATCCAATAAAAACAAGATTTATGGAGTTTAAAGTTAAAATACAGTTAAGGTATTAAGTTTTAAAAGTTGTTTTCATTATTACTGATCAGTTATATTAAATTTTTTTTTTTTTTTTTTTTTTTGTAAATTTTAGTTATGAGGAGAACTGGATTAGGTGTTGTGGCAACTACCACTGATTGCCCACTTATTATTTGTAAAAGCCCACCATACTAGAATTGTCTAGATCCAGCCTTGTCTGCATTAATGCATTTGTTATATTAGTTCCATTTATGTGACTGTAATAATGTCAATATTGACATGCTTTTGAGGATGTTGATGGAGAAGTATAGATAAGGTCAGAAGTAGAGAGGAGTTGTGGTGTTGTTTGTGGAAGTCAGGTGTGTCAGAGAAGTATGTGAGGGTGGGGCAAGACATGAGGGCAGTGTGACAGTATGAGGACAGTGTGACAGCAGTGAAATGTGCAGTAGGAACTACAGACTGGTTCCAGGTGGAGGTGAGACTGCATCAAAGATCGGCTCTGAGAACTTTTCTGTTTGCAGTGCTGATTTGACAGGTTGACGGACGAGGTCGAACAGGAGTCTCCATGGACTATTATATTTGCGGATGATATTGTGATTTGTGGTGAGGCTAGGGAGCAGGTTGGAGAGCCTGGAGAGGAAGAGCCTGGAGAGGTGGAGGTATATGCTAGAGAGAGGGGGAATGAAAGTCAGAGGTCATTGGGCAGAGGGTCAATGTTTCAGGGTCAGATGGGTGTATCTCTATTGACGGTATGTAAGGATTGATTAAATATTCATTCTACTTCATTTTGTGGTGTTTTAATAAATTATTAAATGCTCAAAAATTGCTCATTAATAAAATACATTAATAATTAATTAATAAGAATAAGGAATGTATATACATATAATATAATGTGTATTTATGAGAAGACATAAAAAACATCCTCACATATATATTCACACACACACATGCACACAACCGGCATTTTTTCTTTTTCCATTTACCCGGATGTGAAGCTTACAGCAGTGTTTAGACTTTCCTTTTATTAAAACATGCCTGATTTTGTGTTGTAGAACGCCTCTCCCCCCTTACCCCCATTTTCTCCTCTCCCACAAAACACTGTGTTATTGGACCCCTTTCATGTGGTGCATATTTTTGCACACCACTGAATTCTTTGGAAAAATGATAAAGCGACTGCACTAGCATCGGCTCAGTTACAGTATGTTGGAGTATGTATATACTTCTCAATGTTTCGTTTTTTTTAATCTATTCCAGGCTATAAATTTGCAAAAAGCGTACGAATAAAAAAACTTGTCATAGTCAAAGCTAGCTAACATACTAATGCAGTATTTCTCACTTTTTGGACAGTTCCTAAAAAGCTGGCAAAGCATTCAATGCAACTACAACAACCATTTGATAGAACTTGTCTCTTAATGTACACAGTTTCAATAAATGCATGTGAGAGATTGTTTATTAGAAAATGAGGGGAATTTATTTCAATCAGTACGACCTACTTGATTTTTCCACACTGTCTCATTCTCTGCCTCCTAATCTTTTATTCGGTTTCTGTTATCTCTGCATGATATTTGATGATTTCAGTCTCACACTCTGTTTGTCTTACTGTCTGATTTCTTGTCTGTCTCTCCAGCTGTGTGTGTGTGTGTGTGTGTGTGTGTGTGTGTGTGTGTGTTGAGCATCACCACACTGCTAAACTCCTTTAACCAGGATGCATTTAAGTGGGAAATAAAAGTAAATTACATTTTTCCGGCATGAGGTAGTGGGGGTTGAACACATCGTTAAAAGTGAGAGAGAGAGAGAGAGAGAAAGAGAGAGAGAGAGAGAGAGAGAGAGAGGAGAAAAAGAAACTCAAACAAACACAAAAGTGGGAAAAAATAGACAAGGAACCTTCAGTCAGCAGATATACGCATCATTAGTTGTCTTTATTAGCATTAAGAGTTTGGCTATATTCAATCCTATAAATGAAAAGAGACTCAATGACAACAAACACAGACACACAGACACACACACACATGGGAAATCCAGCAGCTAATAAAAGTGATATATGAGCTTCTCCTACTCTGAGGCCCCACATGAAGAAGTGAGGAACCCAAACTCCTGTACAGACACGCCTGCTTCATTAGTGCTTAGAAACACAGATAAGGAGGGAGGTGTAGAGAGTACATCAAATAGATACTTGACATACAGAATAACAGACAGACAGACTAATATATATATATATATATATATATATATATATAGATAGATAGATAGATAGATAGATAGATAGATAGAAAAAAGAATGACACAAAAACACAGTCACACACTTACACTAAAATACAAGCCAAACACACATATTCAAACACAGTAGATGAACATTATACCTGCAGTGTGAGCGTGAGTGTGATGGAGAAGTTGCAGAAGTTGTAGATAAATGAAGCTGTACAGGAGCAAGAGGTCAAGTTGCAGCTTCATCACGGCCTGATCTCCAAATAATCTCCACTCAGTTTGTCCAAAGCAAAGCTTTACCTTCCTCTGTCCAGACTAACCCCTGTCTGTTTCAGTCCAAACCAAACCTGGATCTCCACCTGTCTTTTCCTATCTAATCCAAGCCTCTGTCTGCTCCTGTCGCTTCTTATATTCTGTCTTTCACTGTCACCCCCTGTCTTTTGTCTCCTCCTATCTTCTGTCTTCTTCTCCTGCCTCCTCCTCTCTCCTCCTGTCTAAGCCAACCCCAGACTCCTCTGTGTCTCCTCCTTTTTTCTGTTTTGTCCCTTCTTCTGTCTTTTCCTATCCTCTACCTTTTTCTGTCTCCTCCTGTCCTCTATCTGCTCCTGTCTTTGGTTTTCACCTTGTTCCTGTTCCTCTACATCAGAACTTGTGTAAAATAGTTTCCCCCATCCTGTGACTATCAGTGAGGTGCAGAATAAGTGACGCTGGTGTGTGTGTGCATTTCTTTCTTTCTTTCTTTCTTTCTCTCTCTCTCTCTTTCTCTCTCTCTCTCTCTCTCTCTCTCTCTCTCTCTTTCTCTCTCTCTCTCTCTCTCT
>MU575040.1:4795186-4814682 GCA_024362625.1 Silurus asotus | reverse complement strand
CTCTCTCTCTCTCTCTCTCTCTCTCTCTCTCTCTCTCTCTCTCTCTCTCTCTCTCTCTCTCTCTCTCTCTCTCTCTCTCTCCCTCACACACACACTCTCTCTATCTCTATCTCTCTCTTTCACACCCACACACTATCCATTGCTCATTTTTTAAATAGCCATGAATAGACCTCAGGATATATGTGTACACTTTTAAATGACTGTTGACAAAAAATGTATAAAGGTACATTCTTCAAGTGAGAAAAAGCACCTAAGATTAATTAAATGTTTCAAAAAGATTCAGTTCGGTTTTGCTTGTATACAAAAAGAGACATTGTAGTATTTTATGGAGAAGCATCATAAATGTGTGCTTCCAGATTCGATTTTCTGTTTTAGAATAATAATGCTAACAATGAAGAAGTAGTAAAGTTGTGTGTGTGTGTGTGTGTGTGTGTGTGTGTGTGTGTGTGTGTGTGTGTGTGTGTGCATATGGTGTGTGTTTACTTTGGTGAGACTATTTTTCTTCAGGGTAGGTTGTCAGACCATAGCTACACATAAATGTGTGTGTGTGTGTATGTGTGTGTGTATGTGTATGTGTGTGTGTGTGTGTGTGTGTGTGTGTGTGTGTGTGTGTGTGTGTGTGTGTGTGTGTGTGTGTGTGTGTTTATGGGGGGATTATTTCAGGAACAAGCAGGGGCTTCTAGCACACATTATGTCAGTCATCTCCATTTACATGATCCAGCAGGAAAACCACATGTTTACTTTTCTGAGTTTTGAGTTAAATAATATAAAACCTCTTTCTTTCCTCAGAAGGTAAAGAAAAAAAAGTAACATGAATACATGCATTTTAAAAAAAGGAAAGACTGCAGTGTGTCAGGAGCTCATAGTGACCGGCTGATGAAAGAAAAAAAAAGATTTACCTTAATATTTCGAGATCATATTTTGTACATACGGGTAATACTGTATAGGATTATAGGGGGAAAAATCTTTTAGTAAACCATTTATTGTACAAGAAAGAAGAAAAAAAGAGCATTTTGCCAAGTTATGTTCTGATATTTCATAAATAGTTTCAACTAAATGGGAATAACATGATAAATAGGAACCATTTTTGGTTTAAGAAGGGAAGAAAGAAAGACTTCATGTAAACATAATTTTAACAGCATGATAAATAGAAACCATATATTGTTAAAGAGAGAAAAACAAAAGAAAGAAAGAAAGAAAGAAAGAAAGGAGGAAATAAATGGAATGAATGAATGAACACACAACGTTTTGCTCTGAAATTATACAAACGTATCTAAATACTTTTAATTGAGTTAATAACAATATTATGACATTTCTCCTAAAGGAAAACAAAAGAAGAAAATAGGAATAAGGAAAGTTACATTTCTGCATGTTCTTGCCTGAAATGTTCCTCCAACTCAATCCGTGGCATCATGTGAATCACTTTAATTAATTACACAACTTCATTTTAAACTGGAGGCTATGAGCTTCCATCACTTGTTAGGCAGCAGTGTAAAACAACAAAATGCATGATTTAAATAATGAAAGCAAAGAAAAGGAGAGGCATTGAAGTCATTTAAAATACTTCCCTAGGTCTCTTTACATTACAAAAATGCTGTAAAACCGATTCATTGGAAATGTTTTTCTGTGAGAGATCATCGGCACATGCAAACAATCAAACCAAGATTTGTCATTTTGGGATGTTTTGGTAATGTCACTATGGAGAAGTGGTTTCTGTAATGTCTGTAATGACTCAGTTTAATTGTGCAAAAGATTCTTCATCAAGATGTCACTTGGTCATGAATCTAATAATAATAATAAAAATAAAATAAGATGAATATAATACTAATAATGCTATAACAATAATAATAATGATAATTAATAGTAACAATAATAGTAATAATAATAATAATAATAAAAGATTAATATAATAATAATAATAATAATAATAATAATAATAATAAAAATAATAACAACAACAACAACAACAACAACAACATTAATAGTTACTCTGAAGCTCCTGGCATCTTGAACTCAGGGAACTGTTTCTCTGCAATGCTCATGAACACACAAGCCAAGAGCTAATAATGTTTTGGCCAGCAATAATAATGAAATATAACAGAGAAAATTCAGTTGGAAAAGCTAAAGAAAAAACCACAGCACAGGGCAAAGTAATGAAGAAAACGTTCAGCCATGAAAATAAACAGATGAACAGTTAAGACAGGAGAGAGAGAGAGAGAGGCAGAGAGAGATAGAAAGAAAAAAGGTGATAGAGATACGTATATAGTAACGCTGCAAGACATAAAGACAGATAGTGAGAGACAGAAACCAGACAAAGGGACAGGCATATACAATTTGAGACAAAGAGACAGACAAACAAAGAGACAAGCGATATAAGGGGCACAGGAGTGTGTCAACAGAGCAGCTGATGGGACCTCCATGCTTTCAGCTCCTCTAAAGTCAGGACAACATTTCAGTTCAAAACCACTGCCTGATGTACAGAAGGGCACTAATTTAAGATATAACTTTACTCGTCCCACAGTGGGGAAATTTCTCTAATATAGTGCCCTAATTAAGATTCCTTTAAAAAGGCCACTAATTCATACTTCGTAAACAGCAGACTGGGAATACAGATGATTCACGCATTCAAGCTGAATCAACATTACTACACTGATCCGAACTTTACATTGAAACTGACTGGGGGGAGGAAAAGAGAGAAAGAAGTCAGATGGAAAAAAAATTACATGGAAGTAAGAAAAAAAACCAATAAGAAATATACACACACACACACACACACACACACACACTGGAGATCTGGAGAAGAATTTATAAACAATTAAACAATTCTAAAATAATGTCATCTTCACTGCTCAACAGTTGAAGGAGTTTTTGTCCTGTCTATACCATTCTGCCAGAACACCTTTTCCACAAAATCACTAAGGCAATTAAAAAAATAAACATTATTTTGCAGAAAACACACTGATCAAAATTAGAGAACACTTTCAGATACCTCCCAGTTATTGGTGTTAATCTGGTACCTGGTGCTAATTTCCTTGATTATCTATTAACCCCTATTTAACTGGCAGCCTAACTTCCAGTTTCACTGACTCTGCAAGATGGTGGGACGTTCTAAAGTGACTGAAAGCCTCCGGCAGCAGGTTGTCCAGATGAAAGCCAAAGGGATGACCCTATCAGCCAAAGCAAGACAAGTTGATCATTCCAAATTTGTTTGTGTGTATAATGTCGAATATATGCAACATTATTGCATATATGGAAATGGAGACAGAAATATAGAAAACCTTTCCCGACTTTCCACCACTGCAGATCTATTGACTACTCAGAATAAAAGTGGGAGACACATGTACGATGCCATCGCAGTGGAGACAGAGAGCAAATTCACAGCTCATTTGCTCTTTGTGGGAAGATAAACTGCCACGGTCACTGATAATAGCGCAAACTTTGTAAAAGCGTTCAGAATGTTTCAAGCTGATGATGAAGCAGAGAATGATGTAGACGATTACGAGGTCATATTTACGGAATTGCATGAAGTTTTACGAGATGACAGCAAAAGGTATGTTCAAAATTTAGTCAATTATCCTATTGTTCTCTAAGAATTTATTAAGCATTTTAAATGTTTAAGACATGTCTTTTGCCCTAATATAACTTATTTCTTAATAGCAATTATCTATAATACACCTGTTACACTTGTAAGGCGTGAAAGAGATAAAAGTAAGGCAAAAGTAAGGCAAAAGTAATATAACGCATTACTTTCCAAAAAAAGTAACTAAGTAACGTAATAAGTTACTTTTTCGGGGAGTAACTCAATATTGTAATGCATTACTTTTAAAAGTAACGTTGCCCAACACTGACAGTAGTGAAAGTAAAAAACGAGTTTTCCCTTCACCTCCACTTATCGCCTCTAGTCGTCTCATCTCCAAGGTAAATACACTGTGTAAAACCTTATTATATCTTTACATACTCTTTCTATTATGTTTTTATGCAAGATTTGTTATTTAGTCATGTGTTTTCTTTTATCTAATTTAATAACATGAAACATAAAAAAATGTGGTGGCATTTTGAGGGTTGGAACGGATTAATTCTATTTTAAGTATTTTCAATGGGGAAAATTGATTTGATGTGCAAATTGAGATACGAGTTTGACCATGGAATGAATAACACTCGAAGGTCAAGGTACCATATCAGTATATCAGTTCAGTGGCAGGCGGTCAGGGCCAGCAAAGCGTTTTCTGCTGGCCTAAACGCTATCAGAAGCACTGACCTACATTTACAACCTAAATTTTTATATTTGTTCCATAAAATTTTATTTATTTATTCCCAACAGTTTATTCTCTTCATTTCATAGCATTTCTCTTAGCTGCACTGCTTCCAGTACATGTATGTGGATGTAAAATTTTTTAGTCAATCAGATTTCAGCCTCTGTTTGCTGCCATGTCAATCTAATCTGCCCAGGGCCTTCGAAGTCAATATTGCTGGCCTTTTTACCTTAGTCTTTATTAGCAATGAGTCTGTTTTTTTAACCAATCAGGTTTCATATTTGCCTCACATGGCCAGCTAGCTAGCCCAGAATAGCATCCGCATTTTTTTCCCTCCACTGATTCGTTAGTCAGTAGGAAACTGTTACAGCCAAGTTTTGACTAGCAAAACAAACCTGTAGAGCTCTGCACACATTAATACATCAGAGTTAGACTTTTTTATGCCTACAGAAAAAGATAAATTGATTTGGTCTTGAACATACTTAAAAATTCATTTTGAAGAAAATCTAGACGTCGTGAGGAGAGGTCGGCTGAGCCCGAAGCTGGCTTGTCTCAGCCTGGGAAAGGGTTTGTTCACCACTTCCAGACCAGTGAATACATGCGGTACCACCGGCTTACAGGCTCTGAGGAGCGGTGAAAATTATGAGTATGCATCTCTGGGGAGTAGGTTGTTATATTATTTAATTTTTATGTCTTTCTCATGTTATTAGACAAATATTGATTCTAATAAGAGGTGGATTAGGTCGGGTAAATCCCCACTGAAGGCCCAGGTACCAAAAAAGCACGGCCCCAAACTGTGTGTGNTTAAAAAAAGGAGAATTTTTAGAAGTCCATGACCACATCTTAAACAGGGGTGCCAATAATTGTGGAGGGCACTGTATATATATATATATATATATATATATATACACAATATGTATGTATACAGTGTTTACTAATGAAGGTTTTTGTTTAAATGTAATGTTTATCCACCATATCAGAAGTCACATTTAAATCCTACACATGTGGTTTCAGTTACTTAGTACCAATCTATGATGTCCTTGTAACACACACACGCACACGCGCACACACACACACACACACACACACACACACACACACACACACACACACACACACACACACACATTATTTAACTCAGAACACTTGGATGATATATCGAATGGAAGAATTCTGAAGGAATGAAACACAGAAAATAAGCCTTTACTGATATTTTATGTTTAATGTAGCTTCTCTGGAATTCCTCCAGGAAGCACCCAGAGAAAATTCACCTCTGCAACATGATCTGCATGGAACATAAATATGCCAATGAAGGTCAGTGGTAAACAACATTTCAATGACAGGGGAACTTAGGAGAAGGCGAAGTGGGATCTGACCTTTTCTCACGTTGTAATAAACCCCATAAAGTGAAATGGTGTGAGAGAAAATCGGCTTTCTCAGGGCAATTTTAATTAGGCTGAACAGGAGCATTTTATGAGGAAAATCCAAAATCTGCCAAAAGAATGGAAAATTTGTGGCAAAGGTCCAGGTCAGCGCTTGTGGCTTTGAGTTCACATGAACTTAAAAAATAGGGGAAACGGCAGTAGAAGGGGCATCAGGAATAGAAATTTAAGCCTTTTTTTAATCATCATTCAAATCATTCCACACTCTAAAAAGGTTGTATGGTTTTTATCTGATTTTTTCTGAAGAAAACATTCCATTTTAATACTTCAGGAAGCTCAGGCAGGAGGAGATGTATAAGGGCCAAGGAGGAGGCTTATGGATGTGGTGAGGGAAGACTGGTTTGAAAGAGGCAGAAGAAAAGGAAAAAGGTGATTTGGAGATTGATGATCCGCTGTGGTGACCCCTAATGGGGGCACCCGAAAGAAGAAAAACAAGAAGAAGAAGTTTAAAATGTTGTGATCATTTTTACCATTTCTTTCTTTTTTTTGTTTTTTTTTGTTTTGTCATTAGAAATATCCTCATCATGAGACATTTTTGTGAAACTACCAAGTAAATTGGCTGCTTTAAATGTAACCTAGAGGTAATTTGTCTATTTGTGTTACCAAGAGGTAATTTGTCATCGTCAGCATTATAGCAGTAAAACAAAAAGCTTTGCTTGCAGGTACCGGTACACTCTGAGTGTATAGTACACAATGCATTGTGATTAATTAAGTTCTTGAATTCTTGTTTTAGTGGCTGTGTAATTGAGTCCAGGAGTGTGTATTTAGAATTAAGTCATGAGTAAAAGTGTGAGAGTTTGGTTTGGGTGTTTTAGTCACTGGCAATGTGGGCTGCACTACTAGGTGTGGGAAGCAACACTGTTGACATGGCCAGAAGACAGACAGACAGACAGACAGACAGACAGACAGACAGACAGACAGGACAGACAGACAGACAGGACAGACAGACAGACAGACAGACAGACAGACAGAAAAAAAGAAAGAAAGAAAAAAAAATGAAAAAGATAAAAAAAAAAGATCAGTACAATGAAGTATCAAAAATTTGAGACTAGCTTTGCTTACAAGAAAGAAGTATATTTATCTACCTTTATACACTGTCACCATCTAAATAGTCCCCTTGGACAGAAATACAGTGCTCCGAGCCTTCCTGCCACTTCTGGAATATCTATACGAAATCTTCTTTGCTAAGAGTATCAAGCACCTTCTTAAATTCATCTATTGGATCTCCACAATGGTTTCAAAACAAAAAGAAAAGACCTTTGAGCTGGAACTTTATTTTCAGGACGAAGGCGAAGTATGGTGGATGGTGGCGAAATGAGATCATGTGGATTGTTTTCTGATGATTATCATGCACGATTTGAAAAATGGTTTTCACATTTCAGGGGTTGAGCTTGTTCAAGGTCTCCCTGATCTGTCATTGTCTGTCAGTGATGTTCTTCTACTCTTCTATGTGGTTACCACTTAAAACACCTCAAGCGACTCATTGCGGCATTGCAGCAAACATATGTTATGTCAAACATCTCTATGGCCCTTTTTCCAGTTTACACAGAATCTTTTCGTAACTTGCTGTCCATGATGAAATCGCACACATAGTAACGCACGTGGTCAGAATTGCACCATTATTCTCGAAACGTTTTGATACAACCTCATAAATGGCAAGCATGGAAGAAAGAATTATAATAATGTATACACTGAATGAACGAATGATAGATAGATAGATAGATAAACAGTTATAGAGACTGTGGGCCTGTGAGTTGACAAAATAAAACAAAAGAACTGAGCATAGTCATATAAAGAAAAAAGAGAAGAAATCTGAACTCTGGCCCACAGACATAACCAAGCAAATGGAGAGGAGACATGGTTTTACACATGGTTTTAAGTCTAAACAAAAAATCTCCAGCAGTTTGAACTTTTCTTCAGCAGGGGACCCATGAATCATAGAAGAGCAAGAAACAAAACCCTGACATAAAGATGACTGACGTGTTTGTATGCGTTCCTCTGTACGCTGGATAAACCCTCAGCGATGCGTGTTCAGAATCGAGCCCTCACACACTGACTCACTAACCCGAGCTAGATCCAGACATCACTTTGAATTTTACAAAAATATAATTACTAGGAATATCTGTTTCTCTGAGGGATACTTGTTCCTTGTCAGGATTTTTTTCCTATTTTAGCTTTCCAAACATCTGAACAATGACACAGAATAATAAATATAATAAAAAGCAATGAAACACAGGGGAAAACTGTTCCCATCCTGAAAATGGTTATGTTGCTATAATAGTACTTCCTCAGTGTTCTATTCCTCTTACCACCACAATATTCCACGGATGATAGTTATTTTTATACTCCTTTGTGTTGCACTTTTTTTTTAATCATCTCTTTATTGGTATATTAAATGTTGTGAAACAAAGTGAAACAAGTTACCACTTATAGCAGTATAATTTGATTTCCTACACCAACCATTCTTAATCTTAAAGTTGTAAAAGTGCAGTCACTGTTTATTTTCATCATGCATAATTTTTTTTGGATACCTGCTACAAAATGGGCGGAAATCAGATATGAATGATTGCTGCCCATTATTATTGTTATAAATCATATCCATGTTTAAATATAAATCTATTCATTTAACTTTTCATGCAAACTGGGCAGATTTTTATATCACAAAGCTGTGTTGGATGAAGTGGGATTGTATTGTGAGTCCAGACTGTTACCTACAGTATCAACCTCCTATTGGCTGGTCTTCTTCTCGTGATACAAATTTGCAGGCCAAAGTTCATCAAACTTATATATTGGGGTGGAGCGACATGCGAAACGATGTTGCACTGAATTGCGTTTTCAGTGTCCACTGTTCACGTGTTGAAGTGTACCCTTACCCAGAGCTGCTTTAAACAGTTAACAACAAAAAAGAGAGTTGGTTTAAAAAAAAATATTTGCTGTTACAAATGTAAGTCGCATTCTTACATTCAACTGTTACAAAGTACTGATGCTGGAGAAACTCCTTGCATATTTTTCCAACTTTAATCTTTTGACTATGCAGCAGGATTGGGGACAGCATTAATCTGATGCTTTTCTTTTTAAAAACTGTTTTACCTTTTTTAAATTCCTAATTAATTGTGAATAATTATTAAAGTAATTATCAGAATGATTAATTTCCTTGATAAAATGAAAGGTTACACTGATACGACACTGGACCAGATGAACTAACTGACTAATGTGGAGGGTAAACACAAACAGCATATTGATGATACCCTTTAGGACTAATCTAATGGAATCAACCAACCGAAACACTTACATAAGCATCATGGGTGGGGTTTTATTCTTCGGCCACTTAACCAACTATTAGCACTCATTATACAAACAGTTCAGTTATAACAGTAAATCATATACCCAACTGAACACAAAACAAAAGATTAACCCTGCTTTCAGTGTTTTCATTAGCAATTTTTTCAGTTCTTACTTCCAAATCCAAACATAATTACAGCTTAGGAGGGATTCAACATGTTGAGACGGACGAAAATTGTTTAAATTCTTAAAGTTTGTAATGCTCTGACTTCCACAGGTGATTCTATGATTGAGTTGATTTAAAATTTTGAAATTCTAATTTCATCTGATTTCGCTGCAAATGCTAAGTACTGAATGTCAAAATAAAATGTTTATTTTCAATTCAATTCAATTTATTTTCATTTTGTATAGCCCTTTTAACAATAGACATTGTCTCAAATTAGCTTTACAGAAAATAATTTGTAAGTTTGCAACTTATAATTGTATGTGCAAACCAGCGGCAACTGTGGCAATGAAAATCTCCCTGAGATGGCATGAGGAAGACACCTTGAGAGAAACCAAACTCAAAAGGGATCCCATCCTTATCTGGTGACACTAAATGTCTATTCATTATAGCTCGATTATTGTTGAGGTGTGCAGTTTTTTGTTATCAATATACACTATTTGGACAAAAGTTTGCATACCATAGGATTCATATGTGCTTTTTGACCATCCCATTCCACATGTAGTCTCAATTTACTGTTATAATATCATCCACTCTTCTGGGAAGATGTTCAACTCGATTGTGAAAAGTACTTTAGAGTTGTGTTCATTCAGTCACACAGGCATTGTGCACAGGGGCATTGCCATGCTGGAACAGGTTTGAGTGTACTAGTTTAAGTGAAGGGAGAATTTTCTGTTAACATTCAAAAAGCCGTGTATGAGTCCAACTTTTAACAGGTAACAATTCAGTTCAGTATAATTTCAGTTCATAAAATTTTATTTATTAAATGATTTTAACAATAAATACTGTCTCACAGCAACATTAAAACTGTAAATACATTACAAATGCAAACTTTTAAATATAAAATATATTTTAAAATATATCAGTCCCTATAAGTTTATCCCAAATGAGTGAGCAAGTGGTGACATTGCTAAAAAAAACCTCCCTGAGATGGTATGAGGAAGAAATCTTAAGAGGAACCAAGGTCAGTCGTCCCAATAATCTTTTTATTTAATATTCATCTAACTAAAAAAAAATGTAATAAAGCGTTATTTTTTTTTGTTTGTGTAAATCTGCACTAAAATACATTATACGTAACTGATTATTTAAAGAGAAAAGTACAGAGACTAGTGTCTAATAAAATAAGTACAGTATATGAAGACAAGAAATAATCAAATGGTATGGCAGAAGAGAAAATTAACAAACAAACAATAATAAACAATAAAACAACACAAATAAAAAGACAGACAAACAAACACAGAAATTAAGCAAGAAAGAAAGAAAGAAAGAAAGAAAGAAGCCATTATGGCGATAATGATGTACACAGCTACCGCATCATCCACTCAGACACGTTGTTTTAAAAGGTAATAAAGAGGAGTAGACCTCACGTCATCAACACACACACACACACACACACACACACACACACACACACACACACACACACACACACACACAGTCTGATAGTAAAAACCAGAAGCATAACAGAATCAGGGTTTGTCTTATGTCTCTGTGCTTTTTTGATCTTTGATGAAATTTGAATTACAGACACTTTGAAGTCAACTGAATTAAGCACAGAAACACATGCTGCAATCCACAAAGTATGAGTGCATGTGCGCGTGTGTGTGTGTGTGTGTGTGTGTGTGTGTGTGTGTGTGTGTGTGTGTGTGTGTGTGTTCATGTGTGCATGTGTTCATGTGTGGGTGTTAATTAAACCAGCCACTGACACGAGCATCCATACACCTAGACATAGACACATATGTTTAAACTGAGAATTAATACCATTAACAGAATTCTGTTTTATTTTGATGACTGAAACAGGGCCATGTTTACCACTATGTAGCATTACGTTTTCTGTCCATAAAAATGGATGGAGGTGTCCAGGGTTTGCAAAAAGAAATTTCTATTCGTCTGACCACAGTGGACCTGACGTACACAGGCATCCAATATTGATTTTCACCCTTGTATCTTTTGCACAGAGATTTCTTCAGATTCTTTAACAAATGTTATGATATTATGTACTGTAAATGATATTGAACTGTTTTGCAATTTTATGTTGAGGAACATTATTCTGAAATTGTTCCACAATTTATAGACACAGTCTTTCACTGATTGGTGAAGCTCTGCCCATCTTTACTTCTGAGAGATTCTATCTCGCAAAATGTTTCTCCTACTGTTTAATTTTATTAACACTGACTTTTCACGGACTTTTTTTGCCCTGTTGCTTCGAATTCACAATATTAATGAGTGAGTCCAATATCAGTGACCAGATTCTGAAACTTCTCAGAATCTGAAAGACTTCGACATCACCTTGTGTTCACTTAGGAGAACTGCAGTGTGTGTGTGTGTGTGTGTGTGTGTGTGTGTGTGTGTGTGTGTGTGTGTGTGTGTGTGTGTGTGTGTGTGTGGATGCTTGTCTTGTTATGTACAATTTCTCTGCATTTATCTGTATAGTAAATATTTCATATTTACATGCTTATTAGTATTTGTTCATAAAACAATGTATCATAATGTAATAAAAGCACAATAAAAATGTGTGTGTGTGTGTGTGTGTGTGTGTGTGTGTGTGTGGCATGGCTGTCATGTAAAAGAGTACCACACTGACAGATGTTTTTACAATAATAAAAATTAAGTAACAGTAGAAAAAAATGTTACTCTGTGAGCTAAACGAATATTTTCAGCATCTCATCACTGCAGCTGGAGATGTTACAATGGAGTTGTGGTCTGGCCTTTGACGTGGGATGACACAAGACTCGTTTACCAGAGCTTCACACTTTTCTGCCAAATCTCATTCTGACTGAATACTGAATGAATCAGCACTTATTTTAAGTTAACCTCTCCAACAGCACATATTTAACAACATAATAACCAAAATAGAACATTCAGCTGGAACACTTTGCTATGCCTCTTGTAAAACTTGCCAAAGGCGTTCTTTACTAGTTGGAGATTTCCTTCTGACCTTGCGATCCAGTTAATCCCAGAGCAGTTGAATAAGATATAAGTGTGGTTACTGGGCAGGTCATTTCATTATAGATAATGCTCCATGATAGATAACTGCTCCAAAACAAATCCAAACCATTAAGCTTCTACCTCCATGGTAGAATGTGGGTATTATCTGTCTTTAACATCTCTCCTATTCTCCGTCTTAAATAGGTTTTTCTGTTTTTGCCTTTTACATAGTTTGTTGCATATAAACAAAAGGAATATGCATGTGTCTCAAAAACTCTAAAAGACTCTGTGTTTCATTTTGACTTTTGACAGGCAGATTGACAGACTCAATCTCATTCAATCACATTTACTTAAAATAAGTATATTATTACTTAATTCTATATGTAATTTTTTATATATACAGTAATGTAACACTTTTCTGGAAGACGTTTGACATGTCTCACATGGCTTTTCTTCACCTTCTGCTTGAGGATGCCCCACAGGTGCTCAATAGAATTCAGGTCTGGAGACATACTTGATCACTCCATCACCTTCACCTTCAGCTCACCTTCCTCAGCAAGGCAGTTTTCTTCTTGGCGATGTGTTTGGGGTCGTTATTATGTTGGAAATCTGACGTTCGGCCCAGTTTCAGAATAAAAGGCATCATGTTCTGCTTCAGAATGCACAGAACATGCTGTTTTCCTCAATGAATCACAGCTCCCCAGTACCAGCAGCACTCATGCAGCCCCAGACCATTATGCTACCACCACCATGCTTGACTGTTGGCAAGACACAATTTTCTTGTTACTCCTCACTAGGGTGTCACGGCACATGCTGGACACCATCTGAGCCAAACAAGTTTATCTTAATCTCATCAGACCACAGGACATGGTTCCAGTAATTTAGACTCTTGGACAAGTTCTTCAGCAAACTCTTTGTGGGCTTCCTTGTGAGCCAGCTTCAGAAGAGGCTTTCCTTTATGATCCTGGCCTGTAGCTCAGTTTCAGGGTGTTACTAATCTTCTTATAGTCTTGGCCATCTTTCTGGAAAGCAACGATTTTAATTCTCAAATCCTCAGAGAGTTCTTTGCTATGGGGTGCCATGCTGAACATATTTTAACTACTCTAATACAATATACACAAATTTGTATGGTTCTGTCAATCAGACAAAAACATGAACATGAAGAATAGGACATGTGGCTTTTCATGGTTACATGACGCACAGCTGTAATCACTTAGGGTGTACTCACATTTTTACAACAATGGCTGTATTTTGAGATATTTTCAGAGGACAGTAAATCTATACTGCTATTCAAGCTGCACACTGACTACTCTAAAATATATTTAAAGTTTCATTTCCTCGAGAACAGATAATAAAATGGTTGATGAAATGTGAGGGTGTACTTACTTATGTGAAATACTGTATATGTGAAAGTTTCATGGCACCATCTACAGTATGGTAAAGAAATATATGTAAATTTATCTTCAAACAGTTGTTTTTCAAGCAAGTCATTTTAAAGTATGTGATTCAATTTCAGAACAATTAATGTTAAAATATTTTTACATTTGCAGTTTCTCTTTAAGAAATTATAGTAACCAAATTAATGTTTACTGATCAGAGGGCCAGGGCTTCAAGACCCACACTGCAGACTACCCTTAACGGTCTTTGCTCCAGAGGTGTTGTATCATGGCTCATTTTGCATTCTGACCACAACTTCATACCAAGCTGTGATATGGGAAAAAAGAATTACACTATGTGCTAATGCAGGGGTCTCCAATTTTTCCCAGAAAGGGCCAGTGTGGGTGCAGGTTTTCATTCCAACCAAGCAAGTCCACACCAAATCCTACCTGTTCAAATCTAATGATCTTAATTTTCAATGACTATCAGGTGTGACCATTGATTGGTTGGAATGAAAACCTGCACCCACACCGGCCCTTTCTGGGAAAGATTGGAGACCCCTGTGCTAATGTATATGTGACATATAAAAGCCTCTTACCCCTCTTGAATCAAATGCAGAATAATTAATGTCTGAAATAGTCATTTTGCACTTGATTTTGTTCTAAGAAACAATCTTAATTCAGTCACAGGGATGCTCAGCCTTAGTAGGTTTCCCCTACCTAGTGCACATTTTAGAATGGGAAAACCTCCCAGAATTAATTTTCTGTAGTTGTCCAGAAGATGGCAGACATGACTTTGGTATTAAAAAAAAAAAAAAAAAAAAAAAAAAAAAAAAAAAAAAAACCCACTTTAAAGCTGTCTGAAGAATTAGTTTCAGACTCTACTAAAATATCCTTAATTTGAAAAAAAAATTGAATTGTCCAGAAGATGGCAGACATGACTTTGGTATTAAAAAAAAAAAAAAAAAAAAAAAACCCACTTTAAAGCTGTCTGAAGAATTAGTTTCAGACTCTACTGAAATATCCTTAATTTGAAAAAAAAATTGAACACAAGCTGTTTTGACGCTTGTTTCTGCCCACAAAAAAGTGAACACTTATAAAATGATTGCATATTGTTAGTGCACAATAACAAGGGCATGATGAGAAAAACATTTGTAGATGTCCTATGATGCTTATGAGGGCCGAAATAGCAAACATGCTGTAATCTCTATGCGAAGAACACATCATCCTCTCATTAGTGTGCACTCCTAACGTAGACCTTTTTATGCACACTTCATCATGAAGCAGCCTGATGTCCAGAACAGGCTACATACTCTGTTTGCTCACATTCTTGCTGATTTACTGTATATTCCTGTGGTGTAGGAAGATTCTTCTTTTTCTACATCATTATGAGTCACTGGGGTTTTGTTTATTTGATCTGTGATGCTGTAAAGCCATTATTTTGACCTGTGACATATACAAAATGCATTTATAAACATGTTTATATTTTTTAAATGGTTTTTATTGCTGAATAGTTAGATGGAGTAGATATATACTGGTTTTAGACTTGGGCCAGAATAAAATGTATGAATCAGGCTTAAAAAGAACACTATAAATGAATATAATATCCTAAAACCAAAGTACACACCCTCCTATACTTCTTTATTTTAATTAGCTTTCACTGAACTGTGCATAAACTGTGAAAATATATACCTAAACTGAATACAATTTTAACTTTGCTTCAATATTAAAATATTTAAAAGAAAATTGTATAAAAAAAAATGTGTGTACACTGGGTTTAAGTTAAGTAATACTTTTTGTTTTAAGGGATATTCTACTATAAGAATGCAATTAAATAATACCTTACATAATCGTCTTAAGGAATGAGGTTGCAAAAGGAAAAAATCCATAAGCTCCGCTAGCTAGCCGATTAAAGTCTGCTTCTTCTTCTTTCGGCTGCTCCCATAAGGGGTCGCCACTGCGACTCATCCTTTTGTCTCTTTCAAACCAACTACATCCCTCACCACATCCATAAACCTCCTCCTTGGCCTTCCTCTTTTCCTCCTTCCTGGTGGCTCCATCGTCAGCATTTTTCTATCGATATACCCCATGTCCCTCTTCTGCACATGTCCAAACTATCTCAATCGGGCCTCTCTCACTTTGCCCGCAAAACGTTCTACATGTGCAGTCACTCTAATAAACTTCTTTACATCTTCAGCTCTGCTACCTCCAGCTCCGCCTCCTTTTAGTCAATGCCACTGTCTCTGAACCATACAATATAGCAGGTCTCACCACAGTCCTATAAACCTTTTCTTTGACTCTCACAGATACACTTCTATCACAAATCACTCCTGCCACTCTTCTCCACCCACTCCACCCTGCCTGCATTCTGCTCTTCACTTTTCTATCACACTCTCGCTTACTTTGAACTGTTGACCCCAGGTATCTAAACTCCTTCACCTTTTTCACCTATTTTCCCTGCAACTGCACTACTCTACTGTCCGCTCTTATTCACACACACATGTACTCTGTCTTACTCTGACTGATTTTCTTTCTCATTCTCTCCAGCACATATCTCCACCTCTACAGGCTCTTCTTCGTCTGGTCCATACTCTCACCACAAATCACAATATCATCCGCAAACATCATAGTCCATGGAGACTCCTGTCTGACCTCGTCCGTCAACCTGTCCATCACCACTGCAAACAGGAAAGGGCTCAGAGCCGATCCTTGATGCAGTCCAACCTCCACCCTGAACCAGTCTGTTGTTCCTACTGCACACTTTACTGCTGTCACACTGTCACCATACATGTCTTGCACCACCTGCATACATATACATATCTATGTATATACATATATTGTTGAACAAAACTCCACTGCCATCTCTCCTGAACATCTCCACGTTTCTACTGGTATGTTATCTGGTCCACCCGACTTTCCACTCTTCATCCTTCATCCTTCACCCTGCATCCTTAATAGCTGCTCTCACTTGCTAATTACTAATTCTATCCACTTCCTGCTTCACCACCTACACATCATCCAACCTTCTCTCTATCTCATTTTCCCCAATCATCAGCTGCTCAAAATACTCCCTCCACCTTCTCAACTCACTCTCTGCACTAGTCTAACTAAGCAATAAAAGTAAATTCCTGGATACACTTAATTTTTTGAAACATGTTTTCAAATGCCTACTTTTTGCAGCTACAATTTCTTTTCAAACATTACATTTTATTACATTACATTAAAATGCAAATTGACAGATTTCACAAGTAATTTCAGCATTAAAATTGGGTGGGTTAGAGCAGGGAACAGATAGCTTTGTTCTGATTTGCATATTCATTTGTATAGGTTTAAGATGTTTGTGAGGATTGTAATCATGAAACAGGATTGAAACAGCCCTATCAGGCAACCCTGATATACGCAAACATATATAACATTTATAATTGAGATGATGTGGAGACTTTGTATTGCACCAAAACTCACCAAATTGCACCAAAAATTTATATTTTTTACACCATCAAGGAACCAGTTTCAGGATTAGGTGCCAGTATTTTTGGAAGGCATGGCATACAGTTTACACAACCATATTGATATTCATAAAGAAAGTTTTTGCCCGCTCAGATTCCTTTTTTAGCAAAGTCCATACTTTTCTATGTGCAGCATTACAACATCATCTTTATAGGCTAATTTAGTCGTGATTCGAATTTTATTACCATTTAATGACTGCGCTATTGCACTAATGTCCGCAGGCTTCATAAAAAACGCTTATCAGTCTGATTTAATCTCTTATCTGCAGATGGCTCGTAATTCTCGGTTGGCAGGTTTTATAGAGGTGCAAATGTATGCTGTTGTGTAATACAATTATATTAAGAACTGCAAGAGACGCTAAAGAAATGAGACAGACATTCAAACAAACACATGCACACACATACAGACAGAGGGACAAAAAAGAAACTGTACGCCGTGTAAAGACGGCCACAGGCGTTTCTCCACTTATCGAATTGCCTTGATGGGAAACAGAAAACTTTATTGTCAGTGTTTCCACACTTTAACAGCCCCACCTCCAAGTTTCCTTTTAAGTGTACTAAGAAGGCTGTAAACTGTCAGCGACTCTAGAAAAGTTCAGTTTGCTGCGTCAGGTGTGTGTGTTTGTGTGTGTGCATGTGTGTTTAGGCAAGTGAGATTGCTGTCCGGCGACTAGGCAATGCAGCTCTTTGATTTTAAGCTCCAATTCATCCTGTATAAAAAGAGGGAAAGAGGAACTGCTCGCTATTGTGCGGGGTTGTGATTTCCTAATCGCTAAGACAAAGCCATCATTAAACGAATGCTGTGTTTTATCACTCGTTTGCAGCTCGCCAGGAAAGACACAAAGTCATAATGACTGAAAATGGAATAATAATAATAATAATAATAATAATAATAATAATAATAATGATAATAATAATAATAGTCAATAATAGTCAATAATTATAACAAAATTGTTTGACTTTTTTTTTTACTTTTTGTTTCTCGACAGCACCCCAGTACACTAGAAACCCTGTAGTGACTGTGATGAACCGTGAAATGCATACGTGAAGAGCAAGGGGTTCATTATGGTGGAATAAGGACATTACCCTTTCTTGGGTCCAAGTAGTGTTGTAGCGACTTGGTGGGCAGGTTAAGGACTCACATTCAATATACATAACATTAGCATAATTTGCATCTTTTTATTGTTGACTGTGACATATGCTTATTTTATGACATTTATACAGAAGAGCATCACTTTACCAATAAATAAATATATCTATTAAGTTTAGAGGCATTACATTAAGTATTAAGGCCTCAAAACCATTTTGTTCTCATGAAGCTCTTTGTGTGTGTGTGTGTGTGTGTGTGTGTGTGTGTGTGTGTGTGTGAAAACATCTCAGATTACCTTTGGCTCTGTGGCCATTTCCTCATGAGATTTGTTTGAAGTTCTGAATGAAAAATGACAACACACTGAAAGGCGTTCACATGGAATTACACACCACAGGAGAATAAAATCATCGAATAAAAACAGGAAAATGAGTGGTGTCGAGGAGGTCATATTCAAATCTGAGACTGGGTTTAGAGTTTAGAATAAGCACGTCTTTGTGTGATATTAGGGGCGTGTTTTTTGGGTGGTACACATGTAATGTCTGACACGTTATAAGCTGGAGGGTGGATGCATGTGCTTTTTGTATAGTGCAGACGTGAATAACTAATGCAAAGAAAACAAAGTGGAAAGTTTGAAAGAAATCATAACGTGAGCATGAAGACGAGAGCTGTAGAAAACAAATGTGAAATGATGGAAGGTAATCTATGACTTCTGTGTGGCTTCTCACATGCAAAAGTCTCTTCCGTGGTGGTCCTGGGAACCCAGTAGAATAAAAGATGTGGACGTTTTTAGTAGTGCTGCCCATCATTAAGCCTGTAAGAGACTACTGTCCAGAGTGAAGAGTCTGCACGAACGCAGAGTGACAGCTGTCAAGGAGAAGCTCTATTAGGCTAGAGGGGTGACTGCTGTTTTTTCACAAATAATATACAGTATCAGAATTGTAACATTGAAATTCCTTATTTGATCAATTTTTATAAAAAAAGAGGGTCTCTTAAATGGTTATATGGCTGTTCATGTGGTGCATGGAAAACACAGGAAACCCAGCTTTGATTTCAACGTTCTGACCTTTCAGTTTTAACAACCAAATGAAAAGGAAAAATAATGCAACCTCTCTCTCTCTCTCTCTCTCTCTTAAAAAAAGAGGGTCTCTTAAATGGTTATATGGCTGTTCATGTGGTGCATGGAAAACACAGGAAACCCAGCTTTGATTTCAACGTTCTGACCTTTCAGTTTTAACAACCAAATGAAAAGGAAAAATAATGCAACCTCTCTCTCTCTCTCTCTCTCTCTCTCTCTCTATATATATATATATATATATATATTTATAGAGCATGTTGCAGTATTTTTCCTTTTTATTTGGTTTTATATATGTTATGTGTATATATATATATATATATA
>MU575040.1:4773213-4794390 GCA_024362625.1 Silurus asotus | reverse complement strand
ACAGAAATTAACAGTGAAGGTGAATGGTGTGTGTTTATCCCTGATGAGCAGCCGTGGCGACTGTGGCAAGGAAAAACTTCCTTAGATGTTATGAGGAAGAAACCTTGAGAGGAACCAGACTGAAAAGGAGAACCCATCCTCATCTGGGTGACATCAAGAGTTTGATCATAAATCTTTCAACCATACAGAACACTGGAGAGTGAGAACTAACATGAGCACCGGAGTGTGTGATTATAAGTAAATGTTCTTTCTGCAGTCTTATACAGTCTTTATGGTTATAAAACTAGGAGCTACTGAGCTCAACATTTGTGATCATTACAGATCCAGCATCAGCTTCTCCATGCCAGAGCCTTTAAACACTCCAGGAGGTCCAGTGTCAAAACCACACATGTAGCGGGATCCGATTGGCACTGGTACGTCTCAAGATGTTTCGGGATGTTTGCGAGTTCGGCATCTACTTCTTCAAAGGTCCATAATCTTCAGAGGTCTTCATTTTATATATATATATATATAAATCACACACACCAAATCACTCCTAGGGACAAAATTATCTTAACCAATCCACCTATCAGAATGTTTTTTGGCACGTTGAAGAAAAACAGAGAACCCGAGGAAAACAATGATTAGAAACCTGACTCACATGCACACAAGCCAAAATTCATGGATTTAACTAGAAACTTTGGAGCTTTGTTGTGGTACCCATTTTGTAATAAATAGAAATGCCTCTGTTCCACCTGGTGCCCTCAAAGATTTTCTCGATTTCCCCCCTATGCACAAATAACTTTAACTAGTAACAGTGAAGAATTATTTTACTTTCCGTTGCTTTACATTCTGATCACCATCCTTTACATTCTGATAATATAAAGAGAAGCAGAATGTGTGTGAATCAGACTCTAGGGGTTAATGGATTAGAAGCATTGAGGGTTTATTGTGTGTGGTAAGTGTGTGTTCATGCCTCAGCTTGAGTCTTGCCCTTTCAGAGCCTCACTAAATAAAATCCCAGCTGAACAGAATGACGGTGACGGAGTGGATGGACGGCCTCTCGGGCATTTTTTTTCTTTTTCGGAACGTCCAGCAGAGTTTGATGCATCTATCGAGCAGAGACTGGCGTCTGGAAAGGTCACTTCGTCCCGCTAATCAAGTCCTGAAACACTAAAACCGCAGACGAAACAAAAAAACACCCAGCCTGCTTTTAGAAAAAAAAACATCGTCCTCCATCGCCACACTGGGAAAAATGTCGACTGAGGTCATCGGAGTTATTCAGACGCAATCGGATTGGGATGGAGGGATTCACTGACGTCTGTACTTTGATGGATGAATCCATTCAGTTCGAGTGAAGGCTCCTGTTTAGAATCAGGGAGAGAAAATGATGATGAAGAGAAAATGAAGAGAAAATGATGAGGAAGATGTTTTATCATCTCCATCTGCCTCTTAAACTCTGACTGGGTAATCTCTGTGTGTGTGTGTGTGTGTGTGTGTGTGTGTGTGTGTGTGTGTGTACATGCTGTTGGGTTCTCGTAAGATTGTTTGCACACTTAAATAATAAAATGAATTAGACATCCCAGAATACAATCTGGTATTTAATTGTGCAATTATCATCTTTATCCAGAAGTGAATCAGAAGCTCATCCTTTTCACAGTGACGTAAGGAATGAAGAAACTAGCAGCAATGAATGTGAAAGGAGGGCAGAAGGAGGTCATTGTGTGTGTGTTTTAGAGAGCTAGAGAGAAAGAGAGTAAGAGAGACGGGCGTTTTTATCTTCGTTCACGCCCGTTGCCCCGGGACACCCGGAAAAGAGACTCGGCAGGAGCAGGAAATAAAGACACTAACACTGGGTGAGTTCAGAAGAGTCAAACCACCAACAGAGCCGCATTTAATAACAGAAGAAAGCAAAAAAAACAGGAACTGGGAGTGGAGGAATAAAAGGAAATGACCTCTGAGTGAATTTGAACACTGCTGACCTGATCTGAACTGACTATGTGTTTTAATGTAAATAAATGCTGTGCCCTACAGCCGATGCAAGGAAACAGCTTTATCATTCATCTGTATTAAACTGTTCGATTTCAGAGATAATGCCAGTCTGGTGCTAGGATAATACAATTCCTGTTGGTTTTTGATTCACCTAAGATGTCATGTGGGATTGCTGAGTGGTCTCATATTTATTATGATAGAGAGGTTGCACCTGCAGTGTTGGCTATGTTCCTGCTTTAGCACTGTGAACAAAGAATCTGTGACTTAAGATTGGTTTGAAAATCTCATTGCACATTTAGTCCCCATTAGCTATTATATTACCTTCAATTCTGTGAAGATTTCTGCTCATTCAGCCATAGCAATGTTAATAAGGTCAAGTACTGATGTAGGGTGTGGATGCCTGGGATACAGTCAGCTTTCTAATTCATCCCAAAGGTGTTCAATAGGGTTGAAGTCAATGCTTTATAGCAGGCCTCTCAAGATCTTCCACTCCAACCCATGTAAGCCATTGTCAGCTTTTTGGAGCTGGCTTTGTGCACAGGGGTATTGTAATGCTGGAACAGGTTTGGGTTCCTTAGTTCAATTAAAGGGAAAATGTAATGCAACAACATCCAAAGACATCCTATACAAGTGTGTCCTAATGTGTTTGTCCGTATGATGTTTTGACTTGTCATCTAATAGAAACATTTAATGAAACAGATTTACAGATAAAAACATTTTTTAAGAACATACCTGCTCTTTTATGAAAAAATAAGAGAAAGATGCATCTGTGGAAAAGTATATAAGAATCAGCATGACCTAAAGATACATCAGGCAAGGATAAAATGAATAGAATAGAAGAATGTACTATAGCGCAAAGATTTTGATTCTGGTGAGATGCAGGAGGAGCCCGGCCCGGTTTTACCCCAAAGAGCCCAGTCCCTCCATGCAGTAGAATTCCCCAATCCCTGCAGAAAAGTTCTGAACAAGCAGATCAAGTGGCCTACAGCTAAGAGTCAAACCGTGTGGTTGCAGTTCAACACCGATGTGCGTGAGATCCTTAAAACTACAGCTGAGGGGGCGGAGTGTACAGTCGGTTTGAGGCCATGACACCGATTATTGTTAACTATGCACCCGAAAGATTTGGCTATGTCAAGAGTGGAAGCATCAAACCCATCTACACTAAGAACCTTAGAGCTATAAAGATACATCAACTGCGTCAAAAGCTTCGAAGTCTTAAAAATTAGTACAAGATCACAAATCCTAGTACAAATCCTTTTTATTTTACTAAGAAGCTTTTGGGTGATAAACATAGTAAAAAACGTATGTGTTCACTAGAGGAAGGAAATACCTTTTTCCAAGAAACCTTGAGTGATCCAGATAGAGACCTGGAACTGGAGCCACATGCAGCTCTCATAAGCCCACAGTCACCAACATTTGAGTTTGCTAGGATGAAGCCTAGCTGGAAAGAGGTTCAGGATGTGGTAAAAAGAGCCAGATCAGCCTCTACTCCAGGGCCTAGCGGGGTTTCATACATTGTGTATAAGCGATGCCCGCAACCTGACTCAACGTCAAAACCTGTGGAAGTGTTTGAGAGGGATCTGGCAGAGAGGAAGAGTTGCTAAGCAGTGGAGATGCTCAGATGGTGTATGGATCCCAAGGAAGAAAATTCAAAGGATATAAGCCAGTTTAGAGTTAGAGTTTAGTTTAGAGTTTTCCAGGGAGGTTTAGGTCCTGGATTTATCAGCATAGTATCCTGCCCCGGATCCTGTGGCCTTTGCTAGTGTATGAAGTGATTACAGCAGTAATCTGTTGTGGCCCTGGAAAGAAGGCCCTGGAAAGAAGGATAAGCAGTTACTTGAGAAGGTGGCTTGATTTACCACAAAGCCTGAACAGTGCTGCTTTATATTACTGGTGCCATATACATATTACTGGTCCACTTCCCAATGAGTAGTCTTAATGAAGAGTTCATGGTGTCAAGAAAACACAAAGCATGGCAGTACAGAGAGTCTAGTTATCCCAAGGTGGCAGCAGCTGTCATACAGGTGCACACAGGTGGTGCGGAGTCACGGTTGAGGCACAAGGCGCCGGTGGGGCCAATAGCAACAGGGCGTGCAGGCTTTGGCTACTTCCCGGTTGTGAGAATTTACAATGCGCAAGGTAAAGAATGGCAACATCTTGTTCAGCAGGAAGTGCGAGCAGGCGTGGAGGAAGAAAGAGCTAGCCAGATGGTGTGATCAACCCTGGCCGGGTCGCCCGTACGAGGGTGTCTTATGTTGAAGGACCAGAAACATCCAATGATCCCAGGATACACACGATGTGTCCCAGTGCATCTGCATGATGTATTTTGTTATTTAGATGTATTTAGTATACAATTATAAATTTAGCCAGTACATTGTGCAAATAAACTAATGCAGTTAAATGAATAAATTTATATATATATATATATATTAATGTTTATATGACTTGAATGCTTGAAATGTATTTAATATTAAAATATTTCATATTAATCTCTTAATGTGAAATATTACATATTTTACATATAAATTTAGGTCATTTGTATAATTGTCTTTTTTGTGTGAACTATAAATGTTTTCATAATAAGCATTCTAGTTATGGTGATAATCATATTGGGCTCATAGCTTGTGCGGGGCTCGACTCTTCTCAGCTCACGATTCTTTATTTGGTCTTTATATAATACTCTTTTACTGTGTGTCAGTGTGTGTGTGTGTGTGTGTGTGTGTGTGTGTGTGTGTGTGTGTGTGTGTGTGTGTGTGTATACAGAGAACATTTCTCACAGTTCTTAATTTAATTTCTGGCTCCGTAGACACAGACACACACAGAAACACACAGAAACACACACACACAAACACACACACACACACACACACACACACACACACACACACACACACACACACACACACACAAACACACACACACAGTCTCACTTTAACAAGATTACGTGTGTATACAAAACAGATATATGATCTACTCCCACACTGTGTCTGTGATCACACACACACATACACACACACACACACACACACACACACACACACACACACACACACACACACACACACACACACACTGATAGACATAGGTGACAAGATTACACACATCCTTCACTCAAGTAGAAGTACAGATTGTCATTTTTAAAAGACTCTGGTAAGAGTTTAGGAACTGACTATACTTTTTCACTCAAGTTAAAGTAAAGTAGTTTGGGCTCTGACATGTACTTAAGTAAAAAGTAGCCATTACTACTACCTGTTTTAGTGTCACGCTGGTAACTGGACCTCACATCATATTAATTAATTACTAATGTTAGTTAATACATAATATATTATTACTAAAGAATTAAAAATGTTCTTACCAAATGAATATATCCAGGCTGAACATCCACCATATAGAACACAAGCAGAGAAAAGATGATGATCAGGTGATCAGGATTGTCTCTGATCTCAGTCAATAACATCGCTGACTCCCTCTGTCTCATCTACTTTACCATAGCCATACTTCTTGTTGCCTTCTGCCTTGTTTGTTGTTAGCTTCCTAGTCTACGTCTGTGGTGTGTGAGAGCCAGCAAATGATACACCAGTGGTAGGTAGAAAAAGCCACACAATTACAAGAAATAGATTGATGGGCTGAAAACAGAGCGCAATGCGAGGAAAAATATTGATCATGTCACCAAATAGATTCAAAGTAAAGTAACAAGCCCGGTTTGAAAATGTAAGTAGTACAAATATTTGTGTAAAAATTTAATGAGTGAAAGTAAAAAGTTAAATAGTAAAAAACTGATACAAATCAAATCTACTTAAGTACAGTAACAAAGTACTTGTACTTCACTACTTCCCATCTATAGTAATAGATGGCAAGAAATAATGCATTAGAAATAAAACAAATAATAAGCAAAAACATAAAAAAGATCTGATCATTCTCCTATTCTGATCTGTAAATACTGATCAACTGATGTATTAAAATATAGCACAGAAATATCACAGTTTAGACAATTTTATATTTCATAATCAATATTCAATTTATTTCACATTCATTCATATTGATAATTTTTCGATTATAATGCACTTTTTCTAATGCATATTCATTTTTATAGTTGCAGCTCATTTGCCGGGACTTGTATGGCAGATAACCTTTATTCTTTATAGAGAAATAATTGTACTTTATTAATTAATTTATTTGTTTAACATTTAAAGAAGGAGTTTCCAGTGTCAGAGATTTGCAGTAGTCAGCTAGTCAGCTTTATTTTCTATTATCTTCAGAACAAATAGTTTATGGTTTCCAGTTTCTGTAATATCTGTACCATTACAAGCTGCAAAGTTTAAAAAAAACTTTTTATTAACATTTAAAAAAAAAAGAGAGAAAAAAGAAGAAAAGAACTACAGGTTGCAATAATGTAAGTGACAATGCGAAGTGTGATATAAGGCAACACACAAGTAAACTTTCTTAGCATATACCTGTAATGTTAATTAGGTTGGAATCAGAGCGCATGCTCAGTCACGCTACAGTGCCCCTGGTGCGCAGAGGGTTAAGGGCCTTGCTCAAGGGTCCAAAAGCGGCAGCATGGCGATGCTTGAGGTGGTAGCTTAGTGTTTAAGGCATTTGACTATGGATCACAAGTTCAAATCCCTGCACCACTATGCTGCCACTTGGGCTCTTAAGAAAAAACGTAAACCTTTCTGTTGTACATCGATCTGGATAAGGACGTCTGCCATAGATGTAAATATAAATGATACTGGTGCTTGAACCCCAAACCTGCTCCAATTAGTATAACAGCATGTTGCACAGTGTTTATGTGTGTTATCCCTGTTACTTATCCTTGTTAATCTCAGCAAATGAGATCTTGTAAGGATGTTGTGCCCAAGGAATATAATTACATTTGTTCAAGAATAAATCCTGGTAGTGTAATGTGGATTCAATGAAGGGGTCTGGTAAGGTATAGACACACACACACACACACACACACACACACACACACACACACACACACACACACACACAAAGTCTCACTTTAACAAGATTATGTGTGTATACAAAACAGATATATGATCTACTCACACACTGTGTCTGTGATCACACATACACACACACACACACACACACACACACACACACACACACACACACACACACATGTGGCCTGCTTCCCTGAGCGCCTCACACAGCAGGTAGACGGCACGTGAACTTCTTAGCTCTGTTAGAAACAGCTTAATTACGCTCAACACAACACTCTAATTTCCATGTTGACTGCCAGCAACAAACACTTTCCACAGCAGCTCAGGGAAACCCGGCCGAGAGCGGCACATTATACGTATTACACCCATTAAGGTGATTTTCTTTCTTTATTCCAGCTTCAACCTTCAAGGCAATGGAAACTGGAAAAATCTGCTGCACCTTCACTTTCCCTTTAAAGACTTGAGTGCTTCTCTCTCATTTCATGTAATGAGGACGACTTTTGCCCATCGGACACTGTGCGGAAATTCTTATCCTGTGATACTCGACAACTAATCACATGCAGTCTTATTCAAGCTGGATTTTCTCAGGATTTGTCATGAGTCTGGACTATGTTTACACCTGGCCATTTCATGTCTTTTATCTGAATTGGATTGTTTGGGTTAAATTAAAAGCAGTCCAAATCTCTGGCCCTTCTCTGCTCTCCCTCACTGCCGCTTGTTCAATACAACAGATATGAATTGTTCTTAAATGATTTAGTCTTTTTGAATGAGCCACTCAGGTGACTGAATCAATATCTGTCACTGTGCATGCAGTCATTCATTTTACTCAGTTCAAAATGCAGTTACAGTCCTTCATCCCTTAACTATCTGATATAGAAAGGCGTGCCATTTAAAGCAGTGCCATGTTTCCATCCTTTTTTTATTTTTATTTGAATAGGTAAAACTTATTGTTATCCAGAGAATAATGTATTTTTTTGGTTACAAGCAAAAGTCCCTTCTCTGTCTTTTCAGTAAATCATTGTAAGAATCTTCCAGTCATGACCAAAACTTTTCTTGTTAAGGGAATCAGCATTTAAAAAAATCAATCATTTGACAATGACATATTTATTCATCTCTCATTCACTGTTAGAATCAGTGAATTTTTAGGTCATGACTAAGATGTGCTCCTTTGTTTATTACATCAGAGTATGAATCAATAAATTTCATCATAAAATCATAATCATAAAATCACAACCAGAATTCATTGATTCATTTTTCAAATGGAGCAATACTTGAATCAGGGGATTTATTGGTCACAACCATGAACTGTTCCTCCGTCACTGTCAATCAGTGTTTCTATCACTGTACATTCATTAATGTGCTTTTGTATGATGGTAAATCAGTGTTTAAATCAGTGAATGTTTCAGTAATTATGTGGAGGTAGGTCAGAGGTTCAAGCCCCTGTATCGACAAGCTGTCACCCATGGGGCCCCTGATCAAGGCCCTTAACATTGCTGAACCTGTGCTCTGACCCTAGGTGCCTATGATGGCTGGGATATGTGAAAGCAGAATATTACTGTGCTGTAAATTACATGTGGCAACTAAAAAGCACAATTCTTTCTTTCTAGAAATGTTGGAGATTTTTATTTGTTCAACAATTTTTAGTGTTTAACTTATTGAAGTTTTTGGACATAAATAAAAAAATAGCTTTTTTTCCATTTCAGTCATGTCAGAGTGTTCAAGCTCATTTAACTGGAGAATTTTGTTGTGTTTCACACAGCTAGGGTATAGTGGTCTCTATGTGAAACTATACTTATACACAGACTTATGAATAACAGTGATTATTAACTGTTTGACATTTCCCATTTACATTTATGGCATTTGGCAGAGCAGAGCAACTTACAATTATCTCATTTATACAAATGTGCAGTTGCGGGTTAATGGATTTGCTTACGGGCGCAGCCGTGTCAATGCTGGGATTTAAGTCACACATTTCAAACACTGAGCTATCAATTCCCATGCCACTACCACTCCTCCAAACACCAGACATCAGCAGCTACGAAACATCCTATATTTGTGGAATGTTAAATCGTAGGAAAGGAAGTGACCTTGACCATGACTAAAATAAATGCACAGTAGACAAAGACACACTACTAATGACCGGTTGTTACGAGGTCCATTAAAAGATCAGAAGTTAATTAAAGCTCTCTAACAACAAATCATGTTAAATGCTATGAAATCCTTTGTCATTGAAATGTCTCTTTGCAATGTCATGTCTATGACATTGTAGCGTGAATGTGTGTGTGTTCAGTAAAACATGTGCCTAAGCTACAATGATAGAAACCGGAGGCTCCGATTAAAGGAGTGTACTTCCTGATTTAGGGGAAACCTTCGCTACATCCTCGACTGTTTTACGATGGGGATCCCCGTGTGAATAAACTGCTCTCGTGCTATTTTTGGAGGCCAAATTAAACTGTGCACGCAAAAAGCTACAGCAAAAAATAGCTCCATAAAAAGTTTTAGAGGGAAGGTTTAATACCTACGCAACTTACGTGTGGTCTCCATTTTATTAAAGGGCACTGATTTTCCATTCGCGTTTTGGAAACTGCACTGATCTCCACACTTCTGGTGCAGAGCAAGAGAATGTTGTTCAGAGAGTGCACTTGTTTTCCAAAGTTTATGATGAACGAGTGCAATGAGAAATTATTTAAAAAAGAAATGCAAAAAATAGCAAATATTAGTTAATCAAAGTGCAAGCGTATTTGAAAAAAAGAAAAATAAAGGAATTTGTGTTAAATTAAAACGGTCAATTATTTAGCACCATGACTTTTCTTTAAAAATAAAAACAATTAAAGCAAAAAAAAAAAAAAATCCTCAATGGACTCCTTCCATAAAGGAGCACATTAATTTAAACCAGTAATGTGTTAATAGAGTATACACTGTGTATACATTGTACATTATTTATACTCCAGAACACTATTTTCGGTGTAATAGTTTGTCATAAATTAGCCTATATTAGTTTACTCCTAATTAGCTGACTAGTGGCAACTGTGACAAAGAAAAGACTCCCCGAGATGTCAAGAGAAAGAAATCAGAAGAGGAACCAGACTCAAAAGGGCAGTCATCCTCATTTGGGTGATGAATGTCCATTCATTATATTTCTATCATTGTTGAGGTTATCAATTGTTCTTTAATGGGAAATTTGATTGTAAAACAGTTCATGGCAGTTGCTGCCTTTAGCCATTGTAGCAAACTGTTTATATTAATTACAGTCCGAAACATTTTTTATTACAGCTCAAAACCCTTTTTATGATTTTTTAATTCTATAGTAACCTTATAGATCTTAAGGCAGTTCTGAATTTCAGAAGTTTTTTTTTTTTTGCTTTTGCTTTCCCCCCTTCTATCCATCCTTCCTTCCATCCATCCTTCCTTCCTTCCTTCCTTCCTTCCTTCCTTCCTTCCTTCCCTTCATCCTTTCTTTCCTCCTTTGTTTGGTGTTTCTATCTTCCATTTATGTTTACTGCAAGAGTAACCTTTTTAAAATAATAATAGTGCAGAATGTATTGTAATGGATTGTGATGAAACACGTTTTTTACAAACATGACACTATTTTTTGCACTACTCTGTGGTGCCATTAGCAGTCAGAGAGGTATTCTGGAGACCTTGTAAACAACATGCTAATGCAACATCAGTTCGGAAGCTGCCATGAATCCACCACCTGCTCCGGTCCAGACTTTCCCACTCTCCCTCACTCTCTCACTCACTCACCTGCCTGATGCACTCACCTGCTACCCATTAAGCTTTATTATGGCACAACATTTATACACCATTTTGCTTCCCACTTTTTTTTTTGTGAGATTCTGCTGTCCCAGATGATGTTTCTGAGCGGTGTTTTTAGTACTGGTTCTTCTGCTTTGCTGGAGCGAATCTGGTGTTGAACTGTTTTAGCTACTAGAATGATTGTGTATGTTAGCCTGCTGTTCTGCCTCAGACATGACAGAGTGGGCTAATGAATAGATTTTTATGTGCATTAGCATATTTTGTTTATACTGCAGCTGGAATTAGGAGATATTTTAATATTCAATTACTGAATGTGCCAATTACTGAATAAATTGACAAATGATTAATCAAATAACATCAAATATAATTGTGTATTCCTTTTGTTAAGTAAAAATGTGTTAGGTATAATAATAGTTAAAAAAAATCACAAATGCAAAATTCAAATATTTGCATAAAAACTTTTCATAATAGAGGTAATCAATTACAATATTTTTGTATTATTAAATATGTATTAATATTTATGTAAATAATTAATAAATATGCACTATATTTTACGTATAAATTAAAATAATTTCACAGTGACTATATCTTCAGGTGTAGTAGAGCTACATGACGATGTTTCTGTAAAGTGAGTGCAGGAGGAATCTGAGCACTGACAGTAAAAATGTTTTCCAAACTACAAGTACGAGCTGTAAAACCCTTTTCGAGTGTTATTGTTGTTTTTACGCTGTGCTTCAGGAATCCCCAATGTTGGATGACTAATCAATTGGGCTCCAAAACCGCTGGAAATGTGAGCAGCTTCATACAAACATTCAGTAAATTTTTTCCTCTTCACCCAGCATAACACTGGGTCTGGGAACTACATGTAAGGGTTTTGTTCAGATAAATGAAGGAACGTGCATCTGAAATTTGCCCAAACTCACAACATACACACCTCAAACATTGTATGTGTAACAAATAATAAGAGATTGGTGAAAATATATCTACATTTAGGAAGTTTAAGTCGAAACATAAGAAAGGTTAATGCAAATATAGAGGTGTTTTTTTAAAGTAGGCAAAATAGTTTATCACCTATTTAGGACCTTTTTATGAAGAACATTCGATAAGACAAAGAAAGCGAATCGAAGGAAAGTGAGGCAGCTGAAGTAAATGGCATTACATGCTGCATGAATGCGTCACAATGTGTCACATCACTCACGCAAAAAAAAAAAACAAAAAAAAATCACAAGCGCCAAAACACAGTGGGGTTTAAAAGTGACTATAGAAATTCACCACACGCTCGTCGAACACACTCTCCTTTTTTTTTTACCTTCTTAATCTGCAATCCGTGAAGTGCAAAGTGAAACGCCAGAAAACCAAGAGCAATAAAATTAAATAAAAAAAAACTCAAGATGCCAAAAAAGAGGCAGAGGGATGGATGGGGGAACGATGTGCAGTGAAAAGAGAGTGAAAGTACCATTGTTCTCATCTTTTTCACCTCAGCAGCAGGGGCAGCGTCTCCAATGGCACAGATATAAACGAGCGAAACACAAAAAAAAAAACGGCCAGAGAGAACTTTGAAGTGAAAGAAAGCTGCCTCATCGATCATTAATTTAAAGAGTTTCGCTCGTCTTTTTCTCTCAATGGCTCCTTTCACACGCTAGTTTTTTCCGCTCGCTTTCTTTCCCTCATCAACTCGATCTACTCGTAAACACATTAGATACTTTACACACCAGACAAATATTTTGCAAAATACTATTAATTTTGATAATGTGTCACTAATTAATATCAAAAAAGGCCACAGGAAGAATAATTTAAACGTGATGTGGTTATAAAATCCCACAGCTAACAAGGAAATAAAGCACTTGTTTTGCTTATTTAGTTTCCTTGCTAATCAGCTAATTGTACTTATAATTCCTTATAAAAATAACATCACACAAATAAACGGTAAATTTCAACATTAATAGTCAATCATATATATGAACTATGATGTTTGATATTGTTATTTGTGGTAAAAGCAGGGAGCAGGTTGAGAAGAGCCTGGAGAGGTGGAGATATGCAGTGGAGAGAAGGGGAATGAAAGTCAGTAGGAGTAAGACAGAGTACATGTATGTGAATGAGAGGGAGGGCAGTGGAGTGGTGCGGTTGCAGGGAGAAGAGGTGGAGAAGGTGGGGGAGTTCAGGTACCTGGGGTCAACAGTGCAAAGTAATGGAGAGTTTATTAGAAAAGTGAAAAAAAGAGTGCAGGCAGGGTGGAGTGAGTGGAGAAGAGTGACAGGAGTGATTTGTGAAAGGGAAAGTTTATAGGACTGTGGTGAAACCTGTGATGTTGTATGGTTTAGAGACAGTGGCATTGAGTAAAAGACAGTAGGTGGAGGTGGAGGTAGCAGAGCTGAAGATGTTGAGGTTTTCGTTGGGAGTGACGAGGATGGACAGGATTAGAAACTAGTTTATTAGAGGGACAGCGCATGTAGGACGTTTTGGAGACAAGGTAATGAAGCCACCAGGAAGGAGGACAAGTCGAAGACCAATAAATTTTATGGATGTGGTGAGGGAAGACATGCAGGTAGTTGGGTTGAAGGAGGCAGATTTAGAGGCCAGGGGGTATGGAGACTGATGATCCACTGTGGCAAACCCCTAACTAATGGGAGAAGCCGAAAGAGAAGAAGAAAAAGAAGAGTAAATCATACACATATATATATATATATATATAATGTATGCACTATTCACTCACAGCAACACAAACAATAAAAACATTGGAATAGTTATTGAAGTTTAAGGCTGGCTGCTTATTAAACAAGTCAAGTCAAGGCAAGTCAAATTTATTTCTATAGCACTTTTCACAACAGACATTGTCTCAAAGCAGCTTTATATAAATCAACAGTCAGGGTGGATGGTGTGCATTTAGGGTGCCTCGGGATGGGGAGAGAAAGAAAAGCAGTGGAGAGAAATTAGCGTAGCTGTTGTTCATGATATTAACAGCACAAGTTGATAATGTGCATGTGATCATATGTTCTGGAGCACAAGGTTATGATGTGAGGCGTGTTATGTGTAGGCTTTGCTAAAAAGATAAGTTTTTGATCTGCACTTAAACTGGGAGAGTGTGTCCGAGCCTTGAATACTGTTAGAAAGACTTCCAACGTTTAGGAGCTAAATGTGAGAATGATCTACCACCTTTAGTGGACTTTACTATTCTAGGAACTACTAGAAGTCCAGAGTTTTGAGATCTCAGGTAGCATGACGGATTGTAGCATGTTAAAAGACTGGATAGATAAATGGGAGCCAAAATATTTGTGGCTTTAAAAGTAAGAAGTAGTAGTTTGTAGTCTATTTGAAACTTAACAGGAAGCCAGTGCCAGTCCTTGACCTTGTAAGAACTCTGGCTGCTGCATTCTGAACTAACTGAAACTTGTTTATTAATGATGCAGGACATCCACCTAATAATGCATTACAATAGTCTATTCTGGAGGTCATGAACGCATGGACGAGCTTCTCTGCATCAGATTTAGATAACATGTTTCTTAGCTTAGAAATATTTCTAAGGTAAAAGAAGGCTGTTTTTGTTACTTGGTTGATATGATTATTAAAAGACAAGTTGCTGTCTAAAATAACTCCCAGGTCTTTTACTGTTGAACTAGTGGTTACAGAAAATCCGTCCAAATGCAGGTTAAGATGCTGGAGCTTATGTATACTGGTTTTTGGGCCAATGAGCAAAATCTCTGTCTTATCAGAATTTAATAGTAGAAAGTTATGGGTCATCCAATCTCTTATTTCTTTAACACACTCAGTTATCCGAGCTAATTAAGCTATATCGCCTGGTTTTGATGAGATTTATAGCTGGGTATCATCAGCATAACAATGGAAGTTAATTCCATGCCTTCTAATAATATTCCCTAAAGAAAGCATGTATATTGTGAAGAGCAGGGGTCCTAGAACTGAACCTTGTGGCACACCATGATTTACTAGCATTAGCCTGAATAGCTTTCCATTTCGGACAAGTATGATTTAAACCAGCCTAATGCACCTATATGCTGATGTAATTCTGTAAGCGATCTAGGAGGAGATCATGGTCTATCGTGTCGAATGCAGCACTAAGATCTAGTAAAACTAACAGCGAGATGAAGCCTTGTTCTGAAGCTAAAAACAGGCCATTAGTGATTTTAACTAGGGAAGTTTCTCTGCTATGATGGGGCCTAAAACCTGACTCAAACTCTTCAAAGATATTGTTCTCTTGCAAGTAGGAACATACCTGGGCAGCGACAATCTTTTCTAAAAGCTTAGACATAAATGGGAGATTTGAAATGGGTCTGTAATTTGTGTTTGGATCCAGATTAGCTTTCTTAATGAGGGGGTTAATAACTGCTAACTTGAGGGATTTGGGGACGTGACCTAATGATATTGAGGAGTTAATAATATTGAAAAGAGGCTCACCAGCTGTATATAACACTTCCTTTAATAGATTTGTTGGAATGGGATCTAACTAACATGTTGATTAAGCTTTGGTAATAAGATTATACAGCTCTTCCTGTCCTATACATGTAAAACAGTGTAGTTGTGAAGTTGTAGGTAGGATTGTGTCAGGAGATGCTGTCAGAGGTTGGACCGCCACAATTGTTTTTCTAATGTTATACATTTTTTTTCAGTAAAGAAATTCATAGTCCTCACTACTAAACTACTAAACTGTGATAGATTTTCAGATACCTGATTTCTGGTTAATTTAGCTACTGTACTGAAAAGGAACCTGGGATTGTTTTTGTTGTTTTCTATGTGTTTGCTCAGATGTTCAGCTCTAGCAGCTTTTAGCGCCTGTCTGTAGCTGAGCTGAGCTGTCTTTATACGCAACTCTAAATACCTCCAATTTAGTTTTCCTCCATTTTCTCTACAGATTACGGGCTGTTCTCTTGAATGCATGATTATGACTATTACACCAAGGTGCAGGTGCTTGTTCTCTAACCTTTTTTAACCGGATGGGGGCAACAGTGTGTAATGTGCTAGTGAGGATAATGTCTATGTTGTTAGCCATTTCATCAAGATTAAATGCATTGTTTTAATTTTTATATATTTAGAAAAGATCTTAATATATCATGACTAACTGAATACTTACACAAAATAAGCATTAATGGAATGATAGGATTATAATTTGTTATATACCAGTTGGTGGTAACTTCACCACTTAATCTTTCTCAAACCAATTAACAAAACATTTTGTGATGGTAGCTCATTATTTCCTGATCATGCCATACCAAGCATACACTTCTGGATTACAAATGTTCATCAAGTTTAACCCACCTTTAGGTACTAAATGAGTAAATTAAAAATAAATAAATTTGCTTGCAGAACACACTAAAGGAAAATGTATATCTTTCCTAGAATTTATTTTGTTCCTTACTATACTATGCATAAAAACATACAAGTTTAGGTGTGACATTGCTTGAGATATTAAACCCATATTTAAAGATCGGGCCCTTCAGACACAGTAAGAGATCCTTGTAATCTCTGAAATTTATCATAGCATTTGAAGTGTGTTTTCTGTAAAAATTAAACACACAAAAGAACAATGTCTGATTGTATAAAATCATAATTGAGATGAGAAAGCTTGTGGATGTTAAGTTATTGCACTTTCAGATATTAAAGATTTTTCCAGCTTGTGTTGATGAATAATAGTACACTGTGAAATGTCAGACAAAAAATATACTACCTGTTATAGTGTGGACCTATTAAATTTTATAGTAACTATTAAAAGATGAATGAAAAAGGACACATGTAGTGTCTTCAAACTAGCCTATATAGAATTCACTCTTATCCACATGGGATCCAACCAGGCTCTTTTTAGGTCCTATGTTGTTTTTATGTTAAATATCTTGAATGGATTTAAATAATGATTTAAGACATTGTGACCTATTAATTGTGCTGCATATAAATAAATATGTTCATAAATTGTTTGTAGGAGAGTTTGCATGAAGAAGCTTTTATTCATACACGGTAATTTCCGGACTATAAAGTGCACCCATATATAAGCCGCACCCACTGAATTTGACAAAGATTTTTATTTTTAACATAAATAAGCCGCACCTGTCTCTACTGAAACGAATGAACTTTACTCAGGCTTTAACGAAAGACACTAAATGCAATATGTTGGGCTTCTTTTAGGAGCATAGCGGTATTTTGGGAAAAGCCTGCCACTGCATTCTCCCGGTTTTACGGTATTTACGGCATTTACGTTTTCGTTAGCTCAAGTCGTCTCATCTCCAAGGAAAATACACTAAATAAAACTTTATTATATCTTTAAATACTCTTTCTATAATGTTTTAATACAAGATTTGTTATTTAGAAATGTATTTTCCAATTGAATAACATGAAACATAAAAACGGGGTGTCCTTTTATGTGTTGGAACGGATGAATGCCATTTTAAGTATTTTCAATATGGAAAACTGATTTGATGTGCGATAAAATTGAGATATGAGCTCGTCCACAGAACAAATTAAACTCGTAGGTCAAGGAACCACTGTATTTCTCTGGGGAGTTTATCTTTTGTTATCGTCGTGTGCCACCGGTGGAAGTTTTTTCTCCCGAAGCCGTGCAGCTCAGAACACAGGTGAACTGTGTTTTTTTTCGTTTCCGTTCGGAAATTTCATTGGTCTAATGTGATGTCGCTCAGTTTTTTGGCTTGAAGTTTGTGAAACCCGGAAAAACCTAGGAAAATTCCATATAACAGCCGCTTCGTTGTTTAAGCCGCGGGGTTCAAAAAGTAGCGGCTTATAGTCCGAAAAAATACGGTGCTTTTCATTTACATGCAAATTATTAAACCTAATGATGGTTCAAACTTTTTTATAAATTATCTTGGTAGTCTGTCTGTCTGTCTGTCTGTCTGTCTGTCTGTCTGTCTGTCTGTCTGTCATAATTGTGGTCTAATGATATTAAGAAAACGTCAATGATGTCATTATTACTAACGCCAGATCATTATTAATCACCCCAGATGTCAAATGAACACTTGCTTACAAGTTGCTGTGATGACTGGATTAATAGGATCATAAATTTTCCCTGTTTCTGTTCAAATGCTACTAGTGAGCTTTAAACTCAGAGATTTTAAAGGGAAGGCTAGTGACCTTTGCAGCAGGAGAAGTAGATATGCTACTAGGCGTGTATTGGTACAAGTATTCGTACCAAACACGTGTAACGCAATCCTTTTAACGAGGTGAACATAGTTACAATTTTATTTTCCCCAGGAACGTATTAAGTGGCAAGTTTGTTTAGTCAGTTTAAGTGCATTTTTTTATTACTATTATTACACTTGATAACATACACATCAATGTCAGGGGTATAAAAAGAAACTAGATTTAGCGCAGAGTAACTGTAGCTGCTCAATCCGTTCCCGGGAATAAGATTTGTTTTGCGCATGCACGAAAACGCAAATTAATCCGTATCGCTAGCCACAAAGCAGGAAGTGGCTAGGGGCTAACACTAGCGCTATGGATTCTTTAGCGTTTTATGTCCAGCTTAGAGAATTTCTCTTAAAATAAAAAAATCTTGACAATTCCACATATCAAGGAAGTGAATGAAGGACAGAAGGAATAAAGACATTTGTTCAAGTATGCTGAAATAAGTAGAACATATCTTTAGAAAATGCTATATAACACAGACATACATACACATTTGTATTTTCCCAGATGGGGTCTAACAAATGTAAACTATTAAATTTATTTATTTTTGTATTTTATTGGCTCAATTTAAATTGATTACTTAATTTAATCAACATAAAAAGTGTATTGCATTAATTTGATTTATTCTATTTTATTTCTATGAAATATTCTAAAATAATATTTTATATTATTTAACCAACGAGGCATTTTATTTAAAATTGTTTTAAAGTGTAAACTGTTTTGATTATCATTGATTATCATAATTGTTAATAATAATAAACTGTGTTTATATAAAAAACACTATTAATTTTATGTTTTGCATTTCTTCACCCCAAACCAAAAAATTAATTGAACCATGACTTTACCCTTTAACCTTTTACCTTTTACGTACCAAACTGTCAATTTTGCTACTATACAAATGACCTGGAATCAAACTTTTTTTTACAGTTGCATTTATTGTGGAACACTAAATCAGCAACACTCGTTCCCTTCTGAATCCAGTTATCTGGTGTTTGGCATGAAGATACAAATAAAGAAATAAAGAATGTTGATGTGAGCACTTAAAAAAATGTATATTAGTGCAATTTGCATGGATCACTACATTCTATCAGTTGATATCAGCTCTCCTTGCTTATTGCAAATACAAGGTAATCAGAATACAATTCAGTTCCAATAAAAAGTTTATCAGTCAGTTTCCTTTTCATGTAATTTTTATTTTAGCACCAGAATTGAATTACTTCATTATTTCTCTACCATATTGCAAGCTTGCTAATATACAGTAGGTTAGTTTTAATGGCTTCATTTGCCTTAATATTGTGCTTGCATGTTAATAAATTTATAATGTTGAAATGAATTGTAGAAATGAGCAGTGTCTGGAAAATAAAGACCCTCTTCATGTCTATTTTTTCTAAACTTCTAAAAAAGTTATATAAAAAAGACAACTATGCAGTTAAATAAAAGCTTGCTTGAGGAGAGGCCTTGTCCTAAGGGTGAATGTGGTGTTTATAATCTTATTCAAGCATCAAGTTTATTGTCACGTACTTGGGGAAAGAATACAATATGCAGTGATATAAACAAAAACTTGTAAAATCACCAGAATGTGTTTTAAATTTTCAAATTAACAAGTTTTTGTTCAAATCACTGCATATTGTATTCTTTCTCCAAGTATGTGACAATAAACTTGATGCTTGAATTCCCAGAGGTGTTGAGTTCTTGTGGCTGCTTTACCTTCACTCTCCAGTCCAACCCCATCCTCCACTGGATTTAGATCAGGTGATTTTAGATGCTAGATCATCTGATGCAGCACTCCATCACTATTATTTTTTAACCAATAGTTCTTACATAACCTAGAGGTGTGTTTTTTGGTCATTGTACTGTTGGAAAACAAATTATGGTTCATTTTAAAGGCAAACCAACTGGAATGGCATGCCACTGCAAATGCTGGGAAAGCCATGCTGGTTAAGTGTGGCCTTAATTTTGATGAAATCATCAACAATGCACCACCTTATCAGCACACCTCCTCCTCCGTGATTTACAGTGGGAAACACACAATCAAAACCATCTATTTACTCTCTGTATGTCTAACATTGAACACAGCATTTGAAATAAAAAATCTAAAATTTTCACCAATCAGACCAAAAGACTAATAAAATGTCCATTGCTTGTGTTTCTTGGCCCAAGCAAATCTCTACTAACAGTGGATGGTGAAATATTTTGGAGTTTGTTTTTAATTTGGTAATTCTAATAAACTATTCTCCGCAGCAAAGGTAGCTCTAGGTCTTCCAGTCCCCATGAGAGCCTGTTTTATCATAGGGGGTAAATGGTTTTGGAGATACATTTTAAATTCTTTAGATTTTTTAGACTGACCTTCATTTCCTAATGTAACAATGGGCGGTCTTTTGTCTTTACATAACTGAGTGTTACTTGCTATAATATACATTTGTACAGTAGTTGTAGTAGCACTAATAGGACTATTGATGGTCTAAAGCACATTCGGAAGGAAAAAAGTCACAAATTAACTCTGGACAAAAGACACCTGTGAATGAAAATCCATTCCAGGTGACTACTTCATGAATCTGATTAGAGAATGCAATGTGTTTGCCAAGCTGTCATTAATGCTAAATGTAGCTACCTTGGACAATCTAAAATATAAATAATATTCAGGGATGTTTAGCACTTTTCTGTTTACTACATAATTGCATACATGGACATTTTTTTGGATCTTCAGTATTAATGTTGAAAATAAGAAAAATAACAAAAATCACTAAAGAAGTGTGTTCAAATTTTTAGTATATATATATATATATATATATATATATACCACTTTATTAGGTACACCTTACTAGTACTGGGTTGGACCCCATTTAGCCTTCAGAACTGCCTTAATCCTTCATGGCATAGATTCAACAAGGGACTGGAAACATTCCTCAGAGATTTTGGTCCATACTGACATGATCGCATCACGCAGTTGCTGCAGATTTGTCGGCTGCACATCCATGATGTGAATCTCCCGTTCCACCACGTCCCAAAGCTGCTGTATTGGATTGAGATCTGGTGACTGTGGAGGCCATTTGAGTACAGTGTCATGTTCAAGAAACCAGTCTGAGATGATTCGCGCTTTATGACATGGCGCGTGATCCTGCTGGAAGTAGCCATCAGAAGATGGGTACACTGTGGACATAAAGGGATGGAAAAGGTCAGCAGCAATACTCAGGTAGGCTGTGGCGTTGACACGATGCTGGTACTAGTGGGCCCAAAGTGTGCCAAGAAAATATCCCTCACAGCATTACACCACCACCACCACCAGCCTGAACCGATGAAACAAGGCAGGATGGATCCATGCTTTCATGTTGTTGATGCCAAATTCTGACCCTAC
>MU575040.1:4721834-4767288 GCA_024362625.1 Silurus asotus | reverse complement strand
AGGAGGAGATTAAGTGCTGTCTTGTTGGCAAAAGGAGGTTGTACAAAGTATTAACATCAGGGGTGCCAATAATTGTGGCACATATGATTTCAAGTTTTTTTTTTTTTTCTAAATGTGTGATTTTTTTACCACCAAAGTAATGTACTTAAATAAAAGGTTGGATTTTTCTTTTTTTTTTGCATTCGGGTTCTATGTTGTTTAAAAAAAAAGGAGAATTTTTTGAAGTCCACGACCACATCTTAAACAGGGGTGACAATAATTGTGGAGGGCACTGTGTATATATATATAATAAATATATAATAAAATAACTGACTCTGTCTTAGCCTCTGATTGATATCACTACTGTGTGAAGGGCCTGTACTGTGAGTAAAGTACTGTGACTAATTTTAAAGTGCATTTTTATACTTTGATTTTAAGAATGTGGCACTAAACACTCTCAAAACCCTTAAAAAAATTATATAATTTTTAAACAAGTGTAAATCACAAGGGTCTTTTTTTTCCAGCAATTTGCATAATTGCATAAAAATTACTCAGAACAAAGTGTTTCTATTACACGATTGAAATTTTAAAATAATTAATGTATTTAATTTCAATCATGTACTTTTTTAGGTTTTTTAGACCAGGTGCTGCTCAAGTGACGTCACATTAGGAACACTTCGTCATTAAGCATTCTCTTTTCTTCTTTACCGTTTGTTCTAATAATATTAAACTCAAATGAGTCAGTGTATCTGCTGAGTGTATAATTTCATTCCGGATCAGAGTTAATCAGCGTCTGGAGTGCATGTTTGTCATTTCTTATTTAACGATAATGTCTTATTTCCCCTATTCATTTACATTTCTTATTGCTTCCAAGTCATCAGATTCACTGATTTATATTTCTTATTCGTAGGGAACCTGATTTACCCTGTATAATTAATGTTTTCAAAATATGTATTTTTGTTTCTTTCATCATTCATTTTGTGAGCCCTGCAAGCCTTAGAAGTATGGAGAGAACCTACCTGTCTTAAGGCCCTGTCATGGAATTTCCTTGTCGTCGTGTATCGCTAACGACGGACGAATCCCTCACGGGGTGGGGAGCAGTCATGAGTGGCATGCTTTATTTCATGGTACATAAACTGCCTGAAAATAAAGGCCATGTCTTTGCCACTGGAAGACTTTCACCGAGACCTGAGAGGTCGCCACATGTTGGTCCATACGGACAACATGTCAGTGGTCTTAACCCCAGGGGGGTCTCCAGTCTCGCCCTCTGTACAGGCTGGCGCGGCAGATCCTAGTATGGTCCCAGGGAAAATTATCTCATTAATAGCAGTTTAAATCCCAGGCCGATTAAACTAGAGAGCAGACGCCCGTTCTAATCAAGGGCTGAGGCCTGAGGGAATGGAGGCTTCACCCCGAGGTGGAGCAAATATGGCAGAGATATGGCTGAGGGTACGTCTGTAAGCATTTCCCTCTATTTTGCTGCTCCTGGGAGTTCTAGAGAGAATCTGCCTGGAGGGAGCTTGTCTCCTCCTGGTGGCACCTCGGTGGCCGGGCAGACCGTGGTTTACGGACCTGCAACAGACACGGTCAGCACCCAGAGGCTGAGGCACAGGACACAACCCAGAGTGCCTGTGTGGGACTTTGACATTGTGCTTGGGGCTCTATCTGAGCCCCCTTTCAAGCCAACGTGGCCCTTAGGTATCTTTCAGTTGAGACAGCCTTTCTCCTGGCAATATCCTGCCCTAAGGGAACCTACAGGCTCTTTCTGTGGCCCAGTCTCTCCAAAAGTTTGCCCCTGGCATGGCCAGTGTTATTCTATACCTCAAACCTGGGTATGTGCCTAATGTGCTTGCAGCTCCCTCGCAACCTGTTGTTTTGCAGGCATTCTGCCCTCCTCCTTTCCTAGCCCCTAACAAGGAAAAGCAAAATCGAATGTGCAAGCACTGGCACATACCTCCACAGGACGAGTCCATGGAGGAAGTCGGAGCAGCTGTTTGTCTGCTATGGCCCTCACAGGAAAGTTGTTATGAGTCTTCTGGTCTTTCCACTCCTTTCGGAGTTAAGGCTCATTCCACCCAAGGTATGGTGGCCTCTATGGCCTGGTGCACTGGATTGGCGCTCCAGTTGTCCAATTGCCCTAAACTGCTGTCCACCCCGCTGACCTTTGTCAGGTTCTATGACCTCGACATCAGAGCCACTCCTGGCTCCTCTCTTATGCATGCAGGTTGTGCTCAGACACACTAGGCAGGGACTGGTCAGTATGGTGTGATTGGACACTCGTTCCCAAACCGTTTTCGACACAGCTCAAGCTCCTGAAAGGGAACATTACTAGGTTAAGTAGGTAACCCTAGTTCCCTAAAGGAACAGGAGCTGCATCAACGTGCCATACTCCATGCATCCCTGCAGCGCTTACCTTCTCCTTTTCCAAAAGCTTTTGTAGCTTCCTGGTTTGTGCAACGTTGCCTGCCAATGACGTTATGACTGCCTTTTGGCCACATTTTACATGTGGTTCAGAGCATGAACAATGCAAGGCGTTGGGAACTTAGGGCCTCAGGGAACTAGGGTTACCTACGTAACCTACATTTACATTTGCGGCAATTAGCAGACGCCCTTATCCAGAGCGACGTACAAAAGTGCGTTGAGTCTCTAGCAATCATAAAATTTACGCTGGTATGCAAAATTACAATCTTAATATAAATATAACTCTTGAATTCTACCAAGCAAACTTGGAAACCTAGTGACGTTCTTTTCCATGATTGCTTCATGCAAATGTATACCTTGGTGTAATGCCCCTTCATATGTTCTTCGTTAATGAAGAATCATACCATGACATCATACCATCTCTGAGGTTTAATTAGTGGTTATTAAAATGATTCTGAATTTTCAACTTGCAATGAAATGATTTTTATATTCGGAACTCTTTCCTATGATGTTTTTATGCTCATCCTAAATAGCATCTGAATGTATCTTTCTGTTTTCTAATATCAAGATAAGGTTAAGGACCCAGCTCTCAGTATCCAGCCATTATCTGATTTAATTTTATGAATAGTACTTGTTTAGATCAAAACCTGTGACCCGCTGCTATTGTTTAGCATATGTAGCTCTGAGCACATGACGATGACTAGCATGTGAACTGCACCTCAATGAAGATTAGCATCCTGCTAAGCAGCACCTCTTTGTTCCTGTGTGGATTTAGGAAGAGAAAACGTCTGACAGGGTGCGCCTGTACATCCAGCTGTTATAATAATATTAAAAATAAAAGTAAGCAGGAAGAATGATTTAATAGGTGTGTGAAATATATAAGCTCTGGTGTTTTTGGTCATATGTTTGAGTTGTGTATCACCTTCCACATTACGCCCTTCTCTGCTCTCTGTGCCAGATCCGATAGGGTTTTTGGGAAGATGAGTAAACTGGAGTACAGTTTCACATCGTCACATTCAGTGAAACTCTGCAGTGGATTTGTGTTAGGGCTGCCGGGAAAAACGGCCACATCTGCTTGGACTTGTGCAAAATAATGATTTACTATGCTGCCATGATTACTGCCCGCTGATTAGGAAAGCACATTCACCTTTGCAATAATCCTCTCAGACAATCACACCATTTATACACAATTGTCACACACAACAGAGATATTAGTAAGGAAAAGGTTAGCGATAATTACAAACAGTTTCTCACAGATGATGCAGTATTCAGATTAGATAAATGAACTCAAATCTTCCAACAGTATTTATGCAAACTTCTAAGATCTAAGTTCTCAAACTTCATCTGCAACATTATTACTACTATGTATAATATTTTCAAATGTCAAATAGCATTGTTTACTTTTTTATATTTCATTTAATTCAAATATTTTCAAATGTTTAATTACTTATATTCAAATGTATCATTTATATTATCATTATAGTATATTGTAACATAAGTTCTAAAAGCTACACATGCTTACTGTTTTCGAGAAACACCTTTTTTATATGCAACGAACTAGGTAAATTATTAGTATGAAGATTTACTTTGACCAAAAAATTTTGAATGTACAGACATTTTATTAATTTTCTCTCTTAGCATGAAAAACAGCTTTACACACTCTTGGCATTCTGACATTTAGTTTCTTAAAAGACATTCAGCTGAATGTATTTAGAGGATACTTTTTAAAATTTGTAAAACTGTACAATTTGCAAAAGGTGTTCTTCATCCCAGAGCAGTAGGATTTAGGTCCAGTGACTGGGCAGGCAATTCCATGATAGATAACGTGCTTTTTAAAGAACGCTTACAAAGCTTGGATGTATGCTTCGGCTCATTGTCTTTTTGTATGGTAAATTTGGTTCCAATTAACCACAGTCCAGGGGAAATTGCATGGCATTGAAGTATGGAATAAGTCTTAAGCCTTTCCTGCTCCAAAACAACCACAAACCATTAAGCTTACACCTCTGAGTTTTTTGACTTGTTTGATTGCGATTGTGAGGAACTTCCATGCATTTTCTGTCCAATTCTGATGTATTTTTGCCTTTTACATAGTTTGTTGCAAATAACAAAACAAAAGGAATATAAAGTGTGTGTGTGTGTGTGTGTGTGTGTGTGTGTGTGTGTGTGTGTGTGTGTGTGTGTGTGTGTGTGTGCGCGCGTGCATGTGTACTTGATTATAAATTATGACATTATTCATATAATGTAAAAGTAGAATTTTGTTTTTTATACAAATCTTGTATCTAAAAAAAAAAATGTATCTGATCAGTCAGATTTTAATATATGATTATACACTATACCAATAAACTATCATTTTGAATAGTATGATATAAAATCAATATATTTTGTAGTACTTTGTTCATAAATATCTGATCTTCTAAAGATGCTTTTGCATTATTATTATAATTCTTTTCTTTTTTAATTCATTTTTGGGTTTCTTCGGTTTCCAGCTCCTGGCACTAAATTATTTACTGAATGACATAAAAGAATAGTCAGATTTATAATTGGATTTGGTGATAAGAAAAAAATGAATATTACGCATTGGTGTTTTGTGGGATCTTAAATCTTTGAAGTGAGATAAATAAATTCGAAGTAAACACAAGAAAACAAAAAAGTTTCATTAACAGTGGGAATAAGAAACAAGGTTAAAGGAGTTGAGCTGTGAGAAACATAGTACAATAAAATGATGTGAAGGCAGATCAGGACAGATTTTCAAATAAATATAAAATGTTTAAAAGAACAACAGCAGGATGGGATGCCAAAGAAGGGTTAAACTGAATGCTCTGAGTGCGTCTGTCGGTATAATAAATGTCATTCCTCTCTTTCTTTGTCAGAGAAAACTGTAATTTTGAGTGACAGAGATTAATTTGCAGTGCTTATCGGTTTCTCAGCAGACGTGGGGTTTCCATGGAGGCCGTTTGGTGAAACTGCACTGTTCTATGTGTGCTAAATATCTCAGTGTATTCTGTAATTTACTCATTTTTCATTTAACATGACAAATATTATACATAGAACATTATATTGATGGGTAATGAATTTCCATTAAAAGCAGCATGTTCACTCTCACATAAACTGATTGAAAATGGTTATATAGGGCATTTTTTAATAAGTACAAATGTGTTAATTTAACATTTATGGTAGAGTCTCGAGTGTCAGGGAAGAATCTTAAACCTTTCTGACATCTTCAGAGCAGAAGGGTTTGTGTGTTCTGATGAAAGAAAAAAAATGAAAGTTATAAAAGAATAAAATCTGCCTCCTCGCACACACATGCTAGACTGAATGAATTAGCGTTGAATTACACAATGAATTTTTATTGATTTGAAAGTGATATTGACAATTAAACCTAACACACTAAGTCAGTCAGCTGGTTTGACTCATACATTCATTTTATGGTGATGGATTTCCAACAAACTCTTTGAACCCGATGCACATCTACTTATTCGTATCTTTCTTTCTGCTTATTTGTCGTTTCAAAACAGGCCTTGCATTTGAAGTCTGCTTGGCTAAGAAGTCAAACTCAATCTAAACCGCTCTAAAGTGGGATAAAACCCATCACACGCTGCATGGCTGAGTAATAAATAATTCATTTCACACTTACTGTAAAACGGCGTTGTGTTTACAGGTAGACGGCGAGGACAAGTGACACAAGTGGTACAGGGGACTGGTTTAATTGTGTATAAAACACATTACAGTGATATGAGACAGATGTCAGGTGAGTGTGTGCCATGCTTAAACACTTGATATTTACAAGAACTCAAATGCTTTTCTGTTGTGCAGGGACAAATTGGGATTTCAAAGAAATCCCAAAGGATCTGCATTTTAATTGGAAATGATTCCCAAAGTAGAGAAATTTGATTTTATAACTGTAGCTGTGATAAACAAGATTTAAAATGTATCTTGGTGTCTTTTTTTTTACTTTTACATCAAATCAACAACACTTTTTTTAATGTATTAAAAAAACAACACATTATACTGTATTTTTTTTTTTATCAATTTGTAGTGACATGTTATGTCAATGTTGGTGATACAAGTTAGTTTTCAACTACATTATAAAGAACCATTTTCTCAGTAGAAATCCTCTTTTTTTTCTTTTTTCCTCTCTCTCTCTTGTAAAAAATAAAAGATGAATGTAAAGAGTCTCCAGTCATTCTGTAACCCTCAGAAGGTTCTGACATCTTTAGGACAAAACAATTTGGTGATATGATAAGTTGTTTTTTCTTTTTGAACTAAAAAGAAAAAAAAAAGAAAAACAAAAGAAAGAAAGAAATTCTTAAATAATAATAATCACCTGCATTACGTTTTCTGATTTGAAGGGACCTTTTATTGTGGTCAGCCTAAAGCACACATGTGCAATAATCATGCTGTCTAATCAGCATCTTGATCTGCCATACCTGTGAGGTGGATGGATTCTCTCGGCAAAGTAGAAGTGCTCACTAACACAGATTTAGACGGATTTGTGAACAATATTTGAGAGAAATAGGCCTTTTGTGTACATAAAAAAAGTCTTGGATCTTTTTCAGCTCATGAAAAATGGGGGCAAAAACTAAAGTGTTACGTTTATGATTTTGTTCAGTACAGTACAGCAGGTATTTAATCATTTTTTCTCTTCATTGTAAACTTCTATTTGACCTTATAACCAATGTTTAATGCTGTCTGACTTAGACACTAGTTTAACATCAAACTCCTTAACAATCCTGCACAAATAAAATGGAAAAGCAAAACATCTCAGTAATATCAATATCCACCCCAGAAGCCGAGTGAAGGTGAGGGGATGAAGGAGGAAATGAAAAGAGTTGAGTTTTAAGTTCCATGAGAAAATCTCAGTACTGCATTCTCCACTCATCTGTTCATTTCAGCATTGTTTCAGGGCTTTATGTCAAAGGAAGTCATAAGTTTGTACTGAGGGTGAATTTGTTTCTGAGGAGGACATATTTGAAGATTATCTGATAGCTGAATTCATTCTCGTTGAGAATATGTCTATGATATCTTTCTTTATCTAGTAGCAGGAAAATATTGATTTATAATTTATAAATCAGGATAGAAATAAAGATAAATCCTGGGCATAACGATGGATTTTTTCCTTTATTAGATACGGACAAAAATGTACGCATGTCCACAAAAGGACAATTTTGTAATAAAGAACTTTTTTTTCATCTCTCTATACACATACATGAATAAATCCTTATTTCCTTATTCGGAAAACATGATAAATCCACACAATATATCTAACGATATCCTCTAGTGATCAAATTAATATTTATATAGTTTGGTAATTTGTGATTCTATAAATATTCATGCTCTAAATTAATTATTGTGCATATTATTATGCATTGTTGCGTAATCAAACCTTGAATCATTTTTTGAATAAAGTTCATCTTTGTGTAATTAGAATGCAAAAAATACACTTGTATATTTATAAATCTTGAACATCCAACAATGTTTTCCCAACAGTAACTTACAACCAACAGTAAATTTGCTATAAAAAAAATGAAACTCCATAGAAGAGGCCAAAAGTAAACATGAGGCTGAGGAGAATTCAGAGAATCAATATACCTCCACCATGCTTCACAGTGGAATGCTCAAGTCAAGTCAAGTTTATTTCTATAGCCCTTTTCACAACAGATATTGTTCAGACAGTGTTCTTAGTGAGTTTGTTTTCTGCCAAAAATGTTTTGAGTCAAGGCAAGAAAGTACATTTTTAGACAACAGTAAAAAATGTTCTGCATACATTTGCTGATTCTTTAACATTTGCACATTAACTGATTCTTTTGATTTACAAAATGGGTTTCAAGACATTTAGGCGTTTGGTTTTCATGCAAAATTTTGTTGACTGAAGTGTATGAAATAGTGAGGTTTTTGGAGTACTAAAGTTTACAAAATACCGAAATGTATATTAGAATGATTTAATTTTATGCCATATTGAAGTGCATGGTAAAGTGGTTAGAATAATGAAGTGTGTGGGATACTAATTTGAGTGGGATATGGAAGTGTTTAGGAAGTGTTTAGGATGTGGTGTGCGGATAGTAAAAAGAAATATATTAATAATAATAATAATTACGTATTATTATTATTATTATTATTATTATTATTATTATTATTATTATTGTTATAAAGTGACAAGCATCTAATCCAGTGTTGGATCTTTATTGGTCATTTGAAAACACGCATTGACTCAACACTAAATGGAGCACTGTAGTGTGAGGAATATTGAAGTTTACACAATACTCATTTTTGACGAAAAGCAAAAGGTGGATCGTGATTTCACGGAATTGTTAAAAAAGAGTCAAAATACTCATTTAAAATGGATAGAATCTAATATAAGCAGTCTGGCGATATGACTGGCTAAATCTGAAACTCTTCAGACTTCTTTCATTGTTTATTGTGTTGAAAGCCTTAAAGCCTTTCTGTAGAATCCTACAACAGTGATTCTTTAATAGAAAAGTTTTATGAAGATCAGTTTAAGGAAGCTAAGAACATTGAATCACATAAATAACCCTTTGAAGAACCACTGTTTTCTCAAAATCCAGTAATCCAATGCAGGCTTGTGCACCTGCCCTGACTTTTGTATGTGAAACTTTTGCTTTTGATTTGAGATGTGTTTGGAGGGAAACGTTGCTTTTTGTGTCACCGCAGTAACTGAGACGCAGCAGCTCAAACTCTCTTGCTCGGGGAACTTAAAAATCACAGCATGGCTCATTTGCAGCAGAGAAAAATAACATCAGTCTGAACACTGAGCAGATCGCAGGAGTTTCCGTTGGACCACCAGAAAAGCTTCTCAATAAACGCAGCATGTTCTCTCCGACTCGCTAACACACCCAGGCCATGTGCTCATTGAATACACACCACTCTCATTGCACAAACACAGCGGCAAAGATCACACACACACACACACACACACACACACACACACACACACACACACGCCTTGGTTTTATTCTAGGTCATAGGATATGCTGTTCAATCAAACAGTGTTTGCCAGTAATTGTGTTTCTAAAGCTATTAATCACAGGTTTATATTAATGTGCTCGTTCTTATGCAATAGCGTTTCTATAGCAACAGCTTATTCACAGGGTGTTGTGTGGTTTAGCATAAGGGGATTTTAATAGTTTATATGATGACATTTTTATTTCATTTGGTGAAGTTATGATTTATTAAACATTTTTGTTTCGAGTGTCAGCACTTTACAATAATTAGTGGTAAAGCTTTTCATTTTCTGACATCTTCAAGAGTTTACACTTTGGTAACTCTCTGTTTGTTTTCTCTGTTTTTTATTTTTATTTTTATTTTAATACACACTATAACGTAACCAAATAATTGATTCCCATAATCAGAAAATGTCTTGATATTGATACGCCTTTTCATCAATTCAAAATATCTTGCAGTTCTGCTCTGTTTATTTTGCCCATTTTTATACACACTTCTCAACACACTGTACTTTTCCATCCAATAAGAAGTCAGTGAGCTAATGAATGAAACCACATCTCACCTGAGGAAACTCATTTCACCGTAATTATCCACTCAGCTTTTTTTAATTGAATGGAGCATATAAACTCTTCCACTGTCACACTGGTTTATAAAAAAATTAAAATGAAAACCACACATAGGAAGTGAAAGAGGAAGAGGATGGGAAAGACAAATAAATATATTTCTAACATGCCTTTTTTCAGTGTGGTGCTGGTAGGCATTTTAGTGAAACCCAGTATCACCCAATAAGAAATCCTTCTTGAGGAAATGCACAGAGTGATATACGCATGTAGATATCAAGTCAAGTCAAGAAACTTTTATTGTCATTTCAACCATATATACCTGACGGTGTACACAGCAAAATGAAACAACGTTCCTCCTGATGCCTGGTGCTACATAAAAAAACATAGAGCTACATTACAGAAAACAAAGGGCTAAGGACTAATACGTGTCTTTGCCACATAAAGCGAATCGTAGTCGGCAGGATTCAAACCTGCGTGGGGAGACCCCAATAGATTTCTAGTCCATCGCCTTAACCACTCAGCCACGACTACTACATAGCAACCACTGCAGAGTCCTGTCAAGGGTGGATCTATCACTGTCGGTGCTTCACCCCTGCTGTTTGAGCAGAAAAAACATCAGTTGTGATTAAGTTTGGAGGCCAAATCCCCATAATGGAACATAGACAATGCTTACATTTTCTTTGTGTCATTTTTTTTCTACATTGTAATTAGATTTTCTTTGTATGTAAACTTCACACGGTCCTAATGCTCCATTTACCATTCTTTTTTTGTGTGTGGCTTTTCCCAAGTAATTCGATTTGTCAGTGGTTGTCTTTTGTGGTCTTTGTATTGTGGAAAAAATTGTCACTGTGTTTGAAATACAGTAAGTAACTTGGTAGTTGTGTGCATGTAACTGCATTTTTATGTGTTAATCTGACTATATTATTTGGCTATAAGAAGATATTTTTTTTAAATTAAGTGTAATATTTTCAAAATAGAATGTTTGACAAATGAAATTTTTATTTGCAATTTTGTAAAAAAAATAATGAACAAAAAAAAAAGTTCATTACAGTTGCAAACAAGTTGTTGGATAAAACATGAATTAAAACACCCTGTAACTTCAAGAGAGAAAAAAGCTGATGAGAAAACTGGAGGTTGGTTGGTAACTCTGCTTCATCATACCACCCTGCCACTGATAATTTTCAGCACAACATTTAATTGAACATTTATTAAACAGAAAGGGCCCTGAGCCCTTTCCTGTTTGCAGTGGTGATGGACAAGTTGACGGACGAGGTTAGACAGGAGTCTCCCTGGACTATGATGTTTGCGGATGATATTGTGATATTGTTGAGAAGAGCCTGGAGAGGTGGAGATATGTGCTGGAGAGAAGGGGAATGAAAGTCAGTAGGAGTAAGACAGAGTACATGTGTGTGAATGAGAGGGAGGGCAGTGGAGTGATGCGGTTGCAGGGAGAAGAGGTGGAGAAAGTGGAGGAGTTCAGGTACTTGGGGTCAACAGTGCAAAGTAATGGAGAGTGTGTTAGAGAAGTGAAGAAAAGAGTGCAGGCAGGGTGGAGTGGGTGGAGAAGAGTGACAGGAGTGATTTGTGATAAAAGAGTATCTGCAAGAGTGAAAGGGAAAGTTTATAGGTCTGTGGTGAGACCTGCGATGTTGTATGGATTAGAGACAGTGGCATTGAGTAGAAGACAGGAGGTGGCGCTGGAGGTAGTAGAGCTGAAGATGTTTTCGTTGGGAGTAAGGAGGATGGACAAGATTGGAAATGAGTTTTTTTTGTATTGTATTGAAAAGCATTCGATTTGTAATTTAGACAGATTACCTTATTTTATTTTATCTTATCCAGGTACTTATGAGAAACACTAATCATTATACAATGATTAAAAAAAAACTTATTTCATCCTCATTCTCTCCAGCATGTATGAAAATAGTCCAAAGAATTGTTTAAAAAATAAAAATGTCACCATGTTCTCAAGAACCTTCAAGTTTTATGTCTGTACTCTTCTGATGACAGAGGATAATAGGGTATGTGAAAATTAAACCGTATTACAGGAGGTTGGTCCAGAATTAATGTGGAATTTGAAGAAATTATCTTACTGAAAAATGACCATTTTCCACTGAGAAAATACAGATTTTATTTTTGTCAGGTCTGCAGAAAACGTCTCAAGGTTACTTATGTAACCCTAGTTCTTTGAGGGAACGAAATGCTGCATCTAAACACTTTGGGAATGCCTTTCACTGTCCACACTCTGGATCACGTGTAAAATCCAGCCAATAGGCAAGTCATGGCGTCATCTGTGGGCAACGTCGAGCAAACCAGGAAGCTATATAATGACTGAGCAATGGTAGCGACATTAGCTTCTGTGAAAGAAAGAAGGTAAGCACTGCAGGATGCAGGGAGTATGGCCTGTTGACGCAGCGTTTTGATCCCTCAGGGAACTAGGATTACACACGTAATCTAGATATGTCCCCCCGTCAGGAACTTGAGCTGCATCGGAATGCTTTGGGAATGAGTGTCCAATCGCCGCATACTAACCACTCCCTTCCTAGTGTGTCTGAGCACCACCAGCGTGGTCCACTCCAGGAGACACGGGGCCATGGAAATAACCTGTAGGGTCCCGACCCTCTTAAGGGAGGATATTGCCAGAAGAATGGCGGTCTTTAACGACAGGTACCTAAAGGCTTGACACAACGCCAACACAATGGCCAAATTCCACATAGGCACACTGCGTCTTGTCCCGGGCCTCAGCCTCTTAGTGGCTTGTAGAAAACGTGTCACGAGGGGGTGTTTCCCCAGCGACTGCCCCGCTGGCGTGGTACAATAAACCGCAATAGCAGACACCTAAACCTTTAGGTCCCTCGAGGAAGGACAGCAGGTCCGTTAACCATGGTCGGCCCGGCCAACTAGGTGCCACCAGGAGGAGATGATCTCCTTCCTGGCAGATTCTATCCAGAACTTCTGGGAGCAGCTTGATATTCGGAAAGGTGTACCAAAGCACATACTGTGGCGGAGCTAACAGCCTGGCCTCCTGGTGGTGGCACGCAGGAGAGGCTGGAGAGAACTCATCCACCTCCATGCCTTCTGCTAGGTCAGCCTGCGAGCCCCGCAACCTTCAGCGCCGCTTTGCTTCGCTGAAAGCGGGACCTGTGCCATGAGGGAATTGTTAGCATTTTTAAATGCTAACAGTTGACTCCCTCAAGAGCTGACTAATCATGCTTCTAAGCTAAGCAAACAACAAATCGACAGTTGAAATTCTGCTTGCATTAAAAGCTCATGGCTGCACAGATTAACACACAAATGGCTTACCTGAACAAACAGAAGCTGATGTTGCTACCATCGCTCAGCCATTTTGTAGCTTCCTGGTTTGCGTGATGTCATGACTTGCCTATTGGCCTGATTTCACACGTGATTCAAAGCGTGGATAAAGCGAGGCGTTCCCAAAGCGTTTTGACGCAGCTCGAGTTCCTGAAAGGGATCTGTGATTTTATAGCCCACTTGGCTGGTAGCTATCCACTGCTAATATTATAACTATAACCTCCAAAAAGAAAATTGGTCACTTTATTTTTACTTAAAAAAGTTGCTGATAATAACAATATTCCAAATCATAAATCAATCATAAACCTACCTCATCTAACATCTAACATTTGTTGGGAAGTGCTAGGGTTTGGACATAAAGAGTCACTAGGCAATCATTATTGTTTAGACTCTGGAAGTTTGTCTATAATTTCTAGAATATTATAATTGAATATATTTTTAAATAGAACTCTTGAATAACGGTGGATAAATCACTTTTCTACCTTTCATTACAAACATCTACACCTATTGATGGAGGACTATGGACACATCTCTTATCAAGGCTTCCATCAAAAAAGTGGTACTGTTTTCCTTGTAATAACAGAGACTCTGTTGGTCTGAGACTCTGAACAGAGAGTTTCTACTCTCAGGAAATTGAGCTACAGCACGAGGACATTTGAAAGAACTTATCTATTATATATTATATAAGAACATATTGCTAGCTCATACACAGAAACACATTTGCACTATTTTGCACCATAAAAAAACTCATTAAGAGATTTTGCACGTAGGTTCCTGTATTTACCACACACACACACACACACACACACACACACACACACACACACACACACACACACACACACACACACACATAGATATAATTGGTCTACATGGAGGAGGCTTTATGTAATTTGGGCAGTGCATATAATAGTGGGATTCTGAAATTATTGTTGCTTAGGTAGGTAATATATGCTATGCAAAATTACTATAGGAATAATAACATCTTAGTTCAAGCTCATTAATGCAAACCAGCTGCACTATTGTCAGAGCTGCTGTAATTATAAAATGAATCAACACCTTATGAACGATTAAAGATTATTATGTAAACGTTTATATCTTTAGTTGAATTTTCATTGAAATTCCACCCACGTGAGATTTTTTTTTCTCTTTATGTTTCCTTTCTAGATGCTGTACATGTGTGTGTGTGTGTGTGTGTGTGTGTGTGTGTGTGTGTGTGGGTGAGAGTGAGTGAGAGAGAGAGAGAGAGAGAGAGAGAGAGAAAGATTAGCATCGACCTCGTCCTCGTTTCTTATTTTAGAACAGAAGAGCTCTGTGTTTACACTAATCGAGTGCCGCGCTCACTCCCACAGAGCACTCTCCAAAACTAATATTTAGCAGTGACTGGCACCAATTACTACAAAAACACACGACTACTTTAAAATAAACCCAGCTGATTTCACATGAGCTGAAATATTAGGTCATCCGAGACACTTTTTTTTTCTGTTACACTCAGTGAAAAATAGTTGTGAAAACACCAGTGAAGGTCTGCGTTTTGTTCAGTCGGAAATGACCGAAGACCCTTTCGTACTTACTGAAAAAAAAAAAAACTCTTTTCACCAAATCCCAATGCGGATCTCGCTGGTCTAAGGTGTTCTTCCCTTTGATAGAGTTTTAACACTGGAAAAGTTCGAGAACACGGTTAATACAGTATTAAAAGAAAATGATTAAGGCAGCAACCAAACCAATTTCAGTTATTATTTACACATTATAGTTTGTGCATTTATTTATTGAGCAAAACATAATAAAAACCATTAAATATCTTTGTCGGAAAAAGCATGTGACTCTTTGCTTCCAGTAACTAAGAAGCGGGAGTGGAAGTCGTAGCTCAGTAGTTAAGATGTTGTACTTCTAATCAGAAGGTCGTGTGATCAAATCCCACCACTAAGCTGCTACTGTTGGGCTCTTGAGCAAGGCTCTTAACCCTCACCTGCTCAGTTGTATGAATGAGATAATTGTAAGTTGCTCTGTATAGTGGTGTTTGCCAAATGCTATAAATGTAATTACAGTGACTCTCTTGAGCCACAATAAGTCCAAACAAATATTTTGTGTAACTGGTCCTACACAACTGACGTGTGACTGGTGCTCTAACTATATTGTAAACTGAATTTTGTGATTAGGTCATGGACCAGAATCCAGAATTAATTTGTGGTCTTAGACCTGAGGCAACAGAACAACCCTGAACCATTGTACTTTGACCACATCAGATTTACATGCTTTATAGTAAGGATACGGTTCCGATGCTAAAATGCTGTGGGTTTTTTTTTTTTTTTTAGCGGGTTTCATTTTTTACAACATTTACCTAGAACTCTGGGACATTTAGGAAAAATAAGATCACATCTTAAACTCACATAGTATGCTAGAAAACCTCTAAAGAATTATTATGAAAAGAATTTTCAATCTAGAACCATGAAGTGGTTTTTGGTTTGCCATCTTCGAGAACAGAAAAACTCCTGATCACTTCATCATCATCATCATCATCATCATCATCATCATCATCATCATCATCTTTTCTCTGCTTGTATTATATATGGTGGATTACTGGATACATTCACAATTTAAAATTCGTATTGTATTCATTTATTAATTAAGGCTGTCAACATTAACGCGTTAATAATGTGTTAACGCTAACTTATCTTAACTTATTTTAAATTTATTCAATTTTATAAAAAATATAAATAAAAACGTATAAAAGAGGCTGAATTAAAATCTTAACATGACATGTTAATGACATAAATTTTTTATTTTGATATATAAAAAAATAATAATAAACTCCACCAAAAATGAATTTGTTATCAGTAAACATTTGTTTTACTGATGCCCACAGTCTCAAATCAGCACCATGATGCACACATTTAACCCTCTGGGGTCGACAAACTCGATGGCGCGTTTTGTGGCATTTTTTTCTCATGACGTCGAAACAAACTTTTTTGATCATACAGATAAGAGCAATACATCATTCGAATCTGTAAATGGTCTATTTTTAATTGTATACACACATAGACACATAAATAAAACAACCCGAATCTCAGCGAATACTTGCCTCACAGACATAAATATATTAATAAAAAGCTTAAAACGTCTACTTTTAAGTAAAATATTCTCTGATTGTGTAATCTGTATGAAAGTTAGAAGAATGGTACAGTTTTTTTTGTGTTACCTCATTCACCATCCGTGTGGAAACATAGCAAAATTTCCGTTTGGTGTCCTGATTTAAAACGCCATAATCACTTTAAAACATTTACAAGAATATTTTGCTCTATATTGGGTATGGTTTCACTAATAATAAACATACATTTGCATAAAGCATTGATATTTGTCTATGCCTGTGTTGATTACCTCAGATAAAAATGTACAATTAAGTTTTATTTAATGTTGAGTAAACTCATGGCAATCATGCCATTAATCGTGATTAAATATATTTTTTATTGATTGACAGCCCTGATATTAATATGACTTGAAGTGCAGTAACACTAAAACAGGTAGTAGTAATGGCTACTTTTTACTGAAGTACATGTCAGAGCCCAAACTTCTTGACTTTTTCTTAGGTATAGTCAGTACTTCAACTTCTACCAGAGTATTTTAAAATGTGAGTATCTGTACTTCTACTTAAGTGAAGGATTTGTGTACTTTTGCCACATCTGCACAGCACTAGTGAAAGTGTTCTGCTAAGCTGCAGAACCTGTCTGAATAAGACAGGGGTTTCACAGGAGCAGGGATCAGATAACTGGCTGTGCGACGCTAATGAGCTTTGTCTGTTTGCGTGTTGCTCAGCTACAAATGAAGCGTTGAGACGAAGAATTTTGAGAACCAGAACACAGCTCGGGTGCTTTCAGGTCAATATTTCCTTCTTTCCTGTATGGAAACTCATTAACGAATGCTGTAACAGCGTCAAACCGCAACCGATCGACCGTGACTACTTTTCATCAAAGAATAAAGCTTTCGGAAAACGCATGGAACCTAAATGCTGAAAAACGTGACAGGATTTCTAACTAAACTTTCACTGTATGACACACTTCATTAACAACATGCATTATTTATTTGTTTATTGAATGTTTGCTGGATTGATTTCTGTGTTTGCTTAATTGCTTGTCTATAGAGTACATGATTGATTAAAAAAAAAATTAAATATCCAAGAAGCAAATTTCTTTTGCAACATATATAATTTTAGATTTTGTTGTCAGAGTTTAAAAAAATTTTATTCACTACATTTCTATTTGAAATAAAATATAGCATTTTTTTTTTACACCATATTACAACAAGCCTGAGCAATGTGACCTCTCTTCTCTAAAAGTGCAATGACACTTTCACCTCCCTCACAACTACCGTAGTCCTAATTTAGCCTTAGCGTGTTTGCTCCTATTAGCGCAATCTATCAGGGAGGTCTCTGCTCTTTCCCTTAAAATGGCTTCAAATGACTGCCAGCTGTACGACTCCTGTCTCTGCCATGGTTACAGCCGGAATAAAGCTCGGCACTAAAATGGTTATGGCGGCCCTGATTAACAGCTCACTACGAGCTCGGCTGCTACAGAGACATTCCAGGTGCTCAAGTCTCATAAACCGTTAATTACAGCTCGATTTGATTCACTAATTTCCTTATTTACATGTTGAATTTCCTAGAAGATTCCCATGAGCTCCTTTTTTATGTGATCATCTTTGCTCTTGGTACTGTAGATGGCGTCTTAGATCCTGAGATGACGTTTTACTTGAAAACCGACAGTGTGTTTATATATTTGAGTTGCACCAACGGCTGCATATTCTCTTGCACAATCAAGTGCAGTAGTGTGTATGTGTGTATGTTTGTCTACATATATTTATTCACATAGACATATATACAAACACAAATCAGAACTGTACCATGGAGCATAGGAAGAAAGTGACTTACACCAACTACCCAACCTACTAACACATAGCAACAGTATCCCTTATAGATCCAAATAGCAGTGCCCATTTTTTATCTCCCTGCCACACTGCAAAAAATGCTTAGGAAAAACTTATAGAAATACATTTACAAATTTAAAATGTATATTCCTTAATGTATTTAATTCCGTAAAGCTGCTTTGTGACATGGTCCATTGCCAAAAGTGCTATACAAATAAAATTTTATTGAATTGATTTAAATGGTTTGAGGTTCATGAAAAAAAGTTCAAGGTGTTCCATGACCTCTAAGTTCCCCAATTCCAGTATGATCTAGAATCTGTGGGATATGCTGGAGAAACTAGTGAAATTCATTTGGGCCCCACATAAAAGCATTAGTCTTGGTATCTGATATGACAGCACACCTTTAGAAGGCTTGTAGAGTCCATGCTTCAGTAGGTCAAAACCCTAAACAGGTGGTTTAATATAATAATGAGAAATTATGCTACTGATTGATGTTCCCCATCATGTTTAACACCAAATAGACAATAAATATTGTTGTTTAAATTCCAGTAGGTTTGCCATATTATTGTCCCAAAGTGACCAAATTGAAGCCACACAATGCCCCCCACCACACACTCACACACCACACACACACACACACACACACACACACTTAACCCACCCTCCTGAAATACAGTGATCTTTCACCTGGGGCAGCCGCTGACTCACTCTGACATCATGTTCCTCCATCGTTCCTCCTGATGGCAAACACATCACCACTGCTTTCTTCTCCATCTGCATGCAATCATGTGCTTCAGAGAGCGACCAGGCCTATTGTTCAACAAATCGACCCCAAATGCTAGCAATCTTCTGATCAGCATCAGCAGATTCATCTCCATTTGTTTCCCCTCGATGCTAATCACCTTTTTTATGTTAGCATCCAGGCTCTGCCTACGTGACATTGTGTCACTAATGGGCCACAATCCAAAAAAACACAGATTATCTCACTTTGACATGAATTTAAGCTGTTTCTGTTTATTTTTTTTTACATAGAAATGTCCCTGATGTTTATTGTGGTCCTCAGATAAGTTGCATCACTGCATTTGGTGAACTTAAATATCAATAGTTAAAAACTGAATATTGAGCACATTATATGATATTATGACAATGTGGCCTGATTTAAGGCTGATTAATTAGTGACTTAGGAACATGCCTGTGATTGTCTGAAAGCTGTTTTCAAAATATTTACAAGTTGAGCATTACAGTATAATAAAAGTTAAACCTCACATCATATGAAAGGATGTATACTGAGTCATGTGGTGGGACTTGCTTCTTTTCCTGTAACAACATGTCACCAAGGGTTTCCACTTGTACCACAGCAATTTGGCAATTTTTATTAAAAAAATAAAAACATAAATCTTTATATTATTTAAACAAAACAGTAATAATGAGAATGAACAACAACTTTATCAGGTGTAAAATATTTCAATATAGTCTGCTATAATATTATAGAAACGATAATTTATAAAAAATTACCAGAAGCTTCTGTGTGAAATAAAAGTAAAACAGGAAAGGTAATTCTGATTAAACTAAATACTAAAATTCTGATGTATTTTGGAGTGAAATTTCTTTTAACACTTCCTTATAATGATATAAAATATAAAATATTATTGTTAGTGTGCATCATGATTCTAAGCACAAATTGTATGTGCACTGCACTTCATATTGTTTTATTGTTCTTTTTGTTTTTTAGTTCATTTCAAGGGCTTTTAATAGTTTGAATTCTTTCTCTTCCATTAAGCTAGAGACGTACCAGTGCCAATTGGATCCCACTACATGTGTGAAGTTTTGACATTGGACCTCCTGGAGTGTTTAAAGGCTTTGGCATGGAGAAGCTGATGCTGGATCTGTGATGATCACAAATGTTGAGCTTAGCAGCTCCTAGTTTTATAATCAAAAAGCCTGTATAAGGCTGTAGAAAGAACATCACTTATAATCTTATACTCCAGTACTCGTGTTAGTTCTCACTCTCCAGTGTTCTGTATTGTTGAAAGATTTATGATCAAACTCTTCATATCACCCAAATGAGGATGGGTTTCCCTTTTGAGTTTGGTTCCTCTCAAGGTTTCTTCCTCATAACATCTAAAGGGAGTTTTTCCTTGCCACAGTCACCACGGCTGTTCATCAGGGATAAATGCACACCATTCACCTCAACTGTTGATTTATGTAAAGCTGCTTTGAGACAATGTCTGTTGTGAAAAGCGCTATAGAAATAAACTTGACTTGACTTAAGCTGTGACTGGTTGACTACCCTAATATTTTCACCTGTTTTGTGTGAAGCCCCTAATAAGTAAGCCTGTGGATACTTTGCTGTTTCTGCTCCTTGTTGTGTAGTCTTATCATGCTAGTAACGCTTTATATCCAGGCTCTGTGTGTGTTAGGCTGTTGCCTATTTGTGTTTTAACCAACACCATTGTCCAATGATGATTGTTGGATTTTCCAAAGTAAATTAATCAGTTATCATAATAGCAAACTCATCCTGGCATCCACATGTGCATGTTACATATCATTTTTATATAAAAATAATTACCAAAAAAACCCCCAAAAAACAGGATACATATCCCAGCAATGCTGCAGTTAAAAATGTGAGGATTTTTGTAGCCTACAGAAGTTGTAGGAAGTGACTGAGCAACTAATTAAGAACATATATTTTGAAACGGCTCCATAAAAAACATTGATTAAAACACTGATTCATTATTTCCTCAGTGGCGCTGCAGCCAATTAAAGGAAAGTGTCGTAGCTGAAGCTGCATCATAAACCACACTAAGCTGAATGGGTGGTGTGGCCTGTTATTTAGTGCTAGCATGTGGTTTGGGATGCCGCCCAGATCATCTACTGCAGACTGATACTAATGTTGATGATTCACCTCCATATTAAAAAAAAAAGCAGCATGTTCGTTGCAATACTGAAGCAGTTACAAAAAGAAAAAAGAAACAAAGATGGGCCTTTATTTTCGTGCAAATTTCTAATTCTTAAAGATAAACATAGAGAAAGTGCTCAGGAACCTGAAACAGAACCATTGTGCAGAAGCGTAAACACACATCAAGGAAAGAGAACTGTTTGCAGTTTGAAGTAAAATTGCTTTCAAACTTGTAAGAAAAGAAAAGAAAAGAAAAGCAAGAGGAGCTGCAGACAGAAAACATTTCAATTGAGCAGAATTGAACAAAATCGTTTTGAGAGACGTCTGTGTTAATGAGCACACGAGAAACACATGAACATATGAAAAGCATAAACTTTTGATTTGATCTCTGAAGAGAAATGGCAGAAACTAGTTTCATTCTTATTGCACACATTTCTTCACTTACAGTATGTACCCATCAATCCTGTGCATGCGAAACATCGTCAGAAAACACCAAGAAGTACAAATAAAAAAACATTTTTTGCAGTTGAATTTGTGCAATAATATTTAATTTTACAGCTAGAATTCTAGTAAACACTGTTGTAAGTAATAAATGTATGTGGTAAATTATGCCTTCATCAAGTTGATCACAAATCATTTTATTATTTTAGAACACACACGTTTTTGTTTGTGCTATGCTTTCAATTTGTAAAATCTTTAGCAATGCTTTTTGTGATTAATATCACCTCACATCATGCCCTTCGCTGTAACCATAACAACACTTTTACCAGTAATAGCTAGTTTCAGATAACTGACAAGCCTTGCATAAGATCTGGAGATGAAACCGGTCTCAGAACGATAGAGACAATTAAAGGCAATCAAATGACAAGATTGAGACCTTCGAAAAAAAAATTAATCTCAAGACCCTTTACTTTTTTGAACGAGATGGTAGCTCATTGGCTAAGCCATTGGACTCTAAATTGGAAGATCACAAGTTCAAATCCCGCCACTACTGGGCCGTGAGCAAAGCCTTTATCCTACAATTGTAAGTGGTTCTGGATGGAATAATGCCATTAACGTTGATGTAAATGAAGGTCTCACTCATATATATATATATATATATATATAGATTTATTTATTGGAAAATTGGATATAAAAAAAATATTATTATTTTTTATTTTTTATTTTATTAAATTCATTTTAAATGTTTGGCGAAAAATGTTCAAAAATTGTTATGTGTTAGGTGCATGATTAAACATGAAACACAGAAGTTGTATTAAGTTCTTAATTTCAGCTCATTGGTTTTTGTATTTGTTCGTTCATAGAAATCAAAGGACATATGAAATTCACTTCTGCAATAACATTTTATTACTTTTAGGGTTATGTGGATTTCTCTGATGAATTTGAGGATTGCTGGTCTATTCTTAGTCTTGTTTTGGTCTTGATATACTCTGCTCTTGAGCTTGACTTAGTCTCAGTTTACATTTAGTGATGCAGATTAAATAAATATTAGTGCACTCTGGTGATGAGCAGGTACTTTGTCTTTACTGCAGCTTTGAAGATAGCATCAAGAAAAAATCTATCAACCTCACTTAGAGTAGTTCATACTTTCTGTTAGGGTTCTGGCTAAAACTTTTTTGTAATAGAGAACCCCATTAGAGCACCTCATTTATCATTTTGAATACAAATAAATTCATAAAATTATTTATTTGAATATTTGTTTGCTACCAGCTACTTGTTAATACACTTGTATTCTGTGATAATTCTGATGTTGTGTAATTAGCTAATTGCTTGGCTTTAAAGTTTTAAATTGTGTCTGTAAAATATTGTGTTTCCAGAGCAAATCCATAAATAAAGACAAATCTGACGAGTCATTCCCTTAAACAAAAGTAATAACAATAAAAGGAAGAAGAATTAGTCTGTGTCTATGGTAGAATTTTTTTTTAAGTGGCTGAGGGAAGATTAACGCCCCTCACGGTTAGACACTCTTTCCCTCTTTAGTCATCATTTGGTCATTTTCAGTTGTCTGTAAGCTTTGTCATCTTTGGAGGCTTGTAGCCGCGGTTTAACGTTCACGTGCCTTGATGTGAGCATGCATGGTAATTTATGGCAGATGTGGTGTTTATGAATGTATGCACTTGAGTACGAAAAAAACCCAGAAACTTTTGTAAATCTGTGAGATGTTTTCAGTGTGGTGTTGAATGAAAATAACAAGATAGAAGTAAAAACTATGGAACTTTACAGTAAATAAGTCAGGAGAGAGTGATGTTTTTTTTAGAATTTTGCTCTGTTTTGAAGGCGGTTGTTGGAATTGATGGTCATAAAAGATTCAAAATGAAAGGTAAAGTTCTCCTGAAGGAGGAGCAGAGGGAGTTAAATGAAGGCAGATTGTAGGTCATGGAGGTATGGAACAGATTACAAGGCTCAGTAATGGATGCAGAGCCAATTAGACATTCTAAGGCTCTTTACCCAATGAGCTTCTCGGATCAAAAGGTGTCGTGACAACACAAGCATGATGGAGTGACCTCGTTACAGCCGTGTATTTGTTACAGCCATTCAGTCCTCATTCGCGCAGTAACGGTGAGTTGCTAATGATTCGTCTTCACACTTGATATGCAGTAGTGAATCAGCGCTAATTTTCACATCAGCTCAACTTCCAAGCTTCCCACCAACAGTGTGATGTTATTGCGGGTTTTTAGGTTTAAGTGTCTCAACATGGCATCCTATGGGCTGGATTCATGAGGTCATATCCTTCCCTGAATGAAAAGCAGGTTTATATTACTCTCATCATTCTGGCTAGGAGAAGAAATGAACTGATGAGGTCCACTAACAACAAATTTGTTTATATCATCAGCTATTTCATCATTCCGCTCTAATAAAATCCAAAACAGTATGTTCCTATTGACTAACCCTGCTCTGTCTTAAATCACATGCTATTACCTAATACTTTAAGTATTTATAAATGTAGAAGATCCACTTACCTCAGATGTTACACTACCTGACATGATGTAAACATCATTATTGCTCTGGACTTAATGTCGCCTTCCAGGGGATTATTTAGCTAAGGCAGAAGCAAGTTCAGATATTATTTATTAAGTAAAGCGCTAACAACATGAACAACGTGAAAACAATGAACAGAACATGAACAGAGTTTACAAAGCAAATACTTGACAATCAAACTCACAATAAACAGAATTAACATAGGGGTGAAGAGGGTTGTTAGTCATTAATGAGACCCGTGCATGATAGATACAGGGTGGTATTAAAATGTTTTAAGACTAACAGTGCTAACTGGTGCTATTCTGACCATGTCTATGATTTTATCATGGGGCTGCAAGTTAGAACAAAAAGCAAACAAGGAATTCTGCATAAAACTGGGCAATTCAAAAAGAGACACAACATCTCATACGTTTGACATATGGTGAGGCTGCAATGAGTTTGAGGTGTTCTGAGTGGCACGTCCACTTCAAGAGCGGAACATCACTCGAAGATGACAGGAGTTCGAGCTTGACCCCTGAAAATGTCGAAATAATTCGCCAACTTGTGAATGATGATCATAAAAAAAACAATCTATATGGTTTTGCTTTCACACCCACCCTACTCCCCATTGCAGAGATCCAGCGCAAATCACAGAAGGTGCTTGACATACTTCAAAAAGAAGGCTTCCAGGACATCTTCCAAGTGGCAGGAATGCTGGGAGCATTGTTTTGCTGTGTGAGGGTACAAACCTGTTTCCAAAAAAGTTGGAACACTGTACAAATTGTGAATAAAAACAGAATGCAATGATGTGGAATTTTCACATTTGAATATTTTATTTGGAATACAACATAGATGACATATCAAATGTTTAAACTGAGAACATTTATCTTTTTAACTGAAAAATAAGTTGATTTTTAATTTCATGGCATCAACACATCTCAAAAAAGTTGGGACAAGGCCATGTTTACCACTGTGTGGCATTCCTTCTTCTTTTTATAACAGTCTGCAAATGTGAGGGGACTGAGGAGACAAGTTGCTCAAGTTTAGGAATAGGAATGTTGTCCCATTCTTGTCTAATACAGGCTTCTAGTTGCTCAACTGTCTCAGGTCTTCTTTGTCGCATCTTTTTCTTTATGATGCGCCAAATGTTTTCTATGGGTGAAAGATCTGGACTGCAGCCTGGCCATTTCAGTACCAGGATCCTTCTTCTACGCAGCCATGATGTAATTAATGCAGTATGTGGTGTGGCATTGTCATGTTGGAAAATGCAAGGTCTTCTCTGAAAGAGACGACGTCTGGATAGGAACGTATGTTGTTCTAGAACTTGGATATACCTTTCAGCATTGATGGTGCCTTTCCAGATGTGTAAGCTGCCCATGATACTCGCACTAATGCAACTCCATACCATCAGAGATGCAGGCTTCTGAACTGAGCGCTGATAACAACTTGGGTTGTCCTTATCCTCTTTAGTCTGGATGGCATGCCGTTCCAATTTTCCAAAAAGAACTTCAAATTTTGATTTGTCTGACCACAGAACAATTTTTTACTTAGCCACAGTCCATTTTTAATAAGCCTTGGCCCAGAGAAAACGCCTGCGCTTCTGGATCATGTTTAGATATGGCTTCTTTTTTTGACCTATAAAGTTTTAGCCAGCAACGGCGAATGGTACGGTGGATTGTGTTCACCCACAATGTTTTCTGGAAGTATTCCTGAGCCCATGTTGTGATTTCCATTACAGTAGCATTCCTCCATGTGATGCAGTGCCGTCTCTAGGCCTAAAGATCACAGGCATCCAGTATGGTTTCCCTTCAGAAACTCGAGTTCCCAAATGCGTTCCCAAAGCGTTACAATGCAGCGTCTCGTTCCCTCTGGGAACTAGGGTTACGGTTGTAACCTTGAGACTTTTTCCGGCCTTGACCCTTACGCACAGAGATTGTTAAACATTTTTTGAATCTTTGGATAAAATTATGCACTGTAGATGATGATAACTTCGGGTTGCGTTAGGAAGGGCCTCCAGCATAAAAACATGTGCCAAATCAAACATGCACATCATGAATACGGATGATCCACTGTGGCGACCCCTAATGGGAGAAGCCGAAAGAAAGTTTTTTTAGATGATGATAACTTCAAACTCTTTGCAATTTTTCTCTGAGAAACTCCTTTCTGATATTGCTCCACTATTTTTCCCCGCAACATTTAGGGAATTGGTGATCCTCTGCCCATCTTGACTTCTGAGAGACACTGCTACTCTGAAAGGCTCTTTTTATACCCAATCATGTTGCCAATTGACCTAAAAAGTTGCAAATTAGTCCTCCAGCTGTTCCTTATATGGACATTTACATTTTCTGGCCTCTTATTGCTACCTGTCCCAACTTTGTAGCTCTTATAAAATCCAAAATGAGCCAATATTTTGCAAGATATTTAAAAATGTCTCACTTTCAACATTTGATATGTTATCTATAGTCTATTGTGAATAAAATATAAGTTTATGAGATTTGTAAATTATTGCATTCCTTTGTTATTCACAATTTGTACAGTGTCCCAATTTTTTTGGAATCGGGTTTGTACTATTTGAAAAGTGATAGTGTGTAAACATAGATAAATAAAGTATTTTTTTGTAAACAGCGCTCCTCTCAAAACTTTTTTATACCACCTCGTAGTGTAGTTCTTTGCATTTGCATTTTTCGCGATTTTAACTTATCCAGAGCGACTTACAATTATCTTATTTACAAAACTGAGCAGCTGAAGGTTACGGGCCTTGCTGTGCATAGACTTGAACTCACAACCTTCTGAACAGAATTTCAACATTGTAACTACTAAGCTACCACTTCCCCTTTACACTATTTTGGCACCAAAATGACACTACCTGATGTTATCATGCTTTCAGTAAAATGGTGTGTAAATGTGTTCCGGCCTAAGCCGAGCTCAAAAATGCTTGGCAGATTTACAAAATATATCAAGCCTGAAATTGCCTCATTCTTCAGGGTCCCCCAAAAGTCTCCATACACAGGGAATATGAAGACTTTCTAGCAACATGTTTTCCACTTTCATACTTGTTTTTTTCTTATTCAGATAGCCTTTAAAATGTTATTAATGAAAGAGAAATAAACTGAAATCATACCCATGGCTGGATCAGGAACATGTTGCATGGCTGCAATTAACAAGTTAACAAAAGACAATGCAAAAGACATAGAATATTTTTTTACACAAAGCATCATTTCCAAACACAAGTCCACAAAGTATCTGAATTGTCACGAAGCACAGAGCTTGCATGCAAATTTTGGTGAACACACCGTTTAGATCCAATCTGATGTGTTGATGGTGCACTACACAATTCCACATGTGCAGGTTAGTGTAAAACACCTGGCTGAATAAAAGGAGATTGTTACGAGGCTACTGGAGTTGCTCTGAAACGAGTTTGGTGTTCTGCAGACCTCCAGACCCGAGACCTGCAAATAAACACAGCTTAATTTCTCACTTCAACCAAAAACATACCTGTATGCATGAGTTACGTCTGCTGCTCACTCAACTAACACAGAAACACGCACTGTGGATGAAACACAACACATTCACGCATCAATTACTACAGGAAAAAAAAAAAGCCTTTATTTTTTAAAAACACCATGGAACTTATTTTTTTTACATGAGAATTTTAAAACAAAATGCTAAAATTATGAATGGATTTGAAGCATGTCCAATATACAGCTGCACAACATTCTAACATTAGTATTTATTTGTTTTTCTGTTTCAAATATTGCTTATTTTATTGGATTTCTGGAACCTCCCAAAAATCAAAACCTTTTACCAGTAACATGTCTGTATTTTTTCAAAGTGCCTTGAAAACGCCTGACTACAGATGCCAAGCACGGGTATTTATATACAATATGCTAAATATTAGTTACTAGGTCAATAGGTTTCAGTTTAAGTCCCAGTCAAAGGGCATCCGAAACCAGACAGTTCTTCATAATACAATCTGATCATTTATTAATGAGTAATAATGTGATGGCCCATGCTCTACTTCACATCAGACCATGTCCCATCATTCTGTCATGTTTTGTAGAACTGCAAGGTCCAGCGTATTGGGCATTTATTAGCTTGCATAACAGTTTAGTTCCCGTTCTTACTTACATTATAGCAGCTTTAAACACTAATTTCTTTACCCATCATTTTTCCATGTTGAAATGAATAGGACCTTATGGAATGGGGAATAGACCTTTTGAAAACTATGGGGTTATGGATAAATGGCAGGGCTATTGCTTATGTATGGGATTATAAGTGTGAAATAAATGGGGACATGTTTATCTGTTAGGGACAGGTTTATGATTGAGGTGTGGTGTTATTTGGGGTAAGAAAGGGTCAGGTATATGTGCTAGTTTGGGGGCCTCCCTCACACAGTGCTATTGATAAAAGTTTTGGTTTTGGAGTGTGAGAGATGTGTTATTAGTTATGGATTGGGTATTTAGTGGGACTCATTTTATTTACTGTGGATGTTAGAGGTGGGGTTTATGGGTAAGATGTGGGCTTTATGAATGTGATTGTGTTCTAGGATTAGGGCAGGGTTATGAGTGAGATTTATCAATGTGAATTTGTTGTTTAGAGGCAAGGATATGATTTTGGTGCAGGGTATTTGTTAAGGTGCAGAATTATAATTGAGATGAGGGGTTATTGTTTATGGGCAGGGTTGTGATTGAGAAGTGGGGTTATTGTTTATGGGCAAAGTTAATTTTTTTATTATGTATGGTAATAGTTATAATCGAGATTCGGGTTTATTGTTTAGGGGAAGAGTTATATTTGCTAAAATGTGGGTAATCGTTATAATTGAGATGTGGGGTTGTTGTTTAGGGGCAGAATTATAATTGAGGTGTGGGATTATGGGTTGGAAGTGTGGTTTATCATTAACAGGGTGGGGCTATTGATTATGGGTGAGGAGATTACGCTCCTTAGAATTACTTCATATCTGGATACTGTTTGCAAATTGTTGAGTTGATTGCAGATATTCAGATATTATTTCGAGGAACATTTCAGAACGAGGACTGAGAACCGTAAACAAACAACCGGAGAGAACAATAACCCTGGACAGACCTACAAAACATTAACATGTGCAATTTTGTCCCATCATCTCCAATCTGAAAGAACAAAAAGGCTGAATGAGGGAGGTCTTATTAGTGTCCGATAGGATCGATGGGAAAAGCCTTCAAATGATTGCTCATGTGTTTTTCTGCCTCTAACATGGCATTTAACTTGGTTTCTCTGTGTGGTTCTCCCATAGAGCCAGCATATGGAAGTTATTAACAGGCTTCTGAGGCTCATTAAGAGCTTTTGAGGAGTTTTATCAGTGATGAGATATAATCACTTTTGGACTTACACATGTAAAGATGGATCAGCAAATCACCTGCACGTACAACAGAAGTGTAACAGAAGGATTGGATGGATAAACACACACACACACACACACACACACACACACACACACACACACACACACACACACACTTGATTCTGGGCATTTCCCTGAATCATTATTCATGTTAATATGCAGAATAGCCCAAAAGATTTTCTAAAATGGTTTTATACTTAAGGGTTTTTCTAAACCCAGGACTGACCTGGAGACCATTTTGTAGGACCTGAGGGTCCAGGTGGTCAGGGGCTCAACTGAACCCTGGTGCATCCTGTGCAGATGATGTCTGCTATCTGTACTCTAATTGGTTCAACTGCTCACATTACATCCTTTTTCAAGTTTCCAGATGAAGCGCAAAGGGTTGTTAAGGTCAGAGGAGGAGACAGAAAGCTTAATTGATATATACAGTGCAAAGCAGACATTTAAAAGTAAATGGAAAAAACATTCTGAATGGTTAGGCTTAACTCAGACAGATGACAACTTTTGAGCTAAAAATCCATCAGCAGTACACGACTCATCAGTGAGAAAAATGGGAAGCTGTCACTGATGTTTCTGATACAAAAAAAGAGCAAAAACACAATTTAGATTTTTCATTTGTTTTTGTAACTCCCACATTCAACTAACTAAGAAGCTGACATTTACATGTACTGTTATTTTCAAAGAAATGCACACATACTCTTATCAAGTGCACTAAACTTTTTCTTATTATTACACTCACTTTTAATGACTAATCTTCCTCCTCAATTCACCGTGTAAATGTTGCTTAGTGTGTAAATATATTTAAAAGATAAAAAATATTATAACAAAATGATATCAAAATGCACATGCACTTATGTGGACTCCATTTATAGCACACACAAAAAGGTTATATTTAGAAAAGTTATGCATACAGTTGTCCAATAACGATTCAATCCACAAGGAATTCAAAAGCGCTAGTATTTATCATGAATTGAGAAACATTTTAAAACACATTGTCATTTACCTGCTGTTATATCACTTTTTTTAGAATATAATTTGTTTTGAAGAAATGTGTTAGATTACTATATAAATAGCAAGTAAGTCTCCTAGTTCAGAAAGATGAAAATGTTATTTTATCACATTCCGAGACATCCTGTACAATTGTGTGCCTCCTACTTTGTGGGAACAGTTTTGGAAAGAATATCAATGATTTGGTCATATAGTGCAAACAAAGTACCATCTCAAAAATACATTTCTGATTTAGCCATCTTCCCATGCATTAATTTTACACATCCAGACATAACAAGTGTTTATATAAATATGTGAAAACCTGATGAACCAAAAAAATGTTTCATATCATTGGCTGAGGAATAAAGCTGAGTTAGCAAATCTCATAGTTCAGTGACTTAATTCACCAATAAATAGATGATTGTAGCTTTTTTCACCACAAAAATAAGAGCTGACCATAATTTTAGGAATTGTAACAGTAAACCAGTTTATGTTTGTCAAACCTTACAAAATACAGTAACATTCTTATGCTGTCAATATACCATTTAGATTATCAGTACTGTAAAAACTGTCCAATTTTGGATATCTCTATTTAGTTTTGTTCCTCCAAGTAGAAAGTGTCAAGTCAGTCCTTTCTTTCCAATCTCTGTGAACTGGTTAACTTGTGGGCATGTTCTGTCATTCGTTTCCTGATTGTTGTTATGACTTACAAATCTCATGTTAAAGTTTTAAACGAATCTAAATGAATCGATCATCCATCATGCTGAATTTTATGGAGCTTTATTTCTGTAATTTTAGTTGATTCAATGGTTGAAACTTTAAACATATTTCCAAAAAATTAAAAATATCATTATATTGGTTTATTGTTATTTTCAGCAAAACTGCTATCTTTAATAGCTTCTGTTTAACTTTATTATTATCTTTATCATAATTCATATTCACAAGACACTCTTTTTTTTTTTTTTTTTTTTTTTTTAAATGGAGGGAAACCGAGTCAGTATCTGTGAAGCCAAAGCCGAGCTAACCACCTTAAATTACCCCTGACTTAATAATGACCACATGATGGACTGTGTGGTGAAGCTCCTTTGAACTTACTTGACCCTAAACATTTTGGCTTCATCCTAAATTGAGTGCTACAAACTGCACAAAGAAACCAAGAGCCAGTTTTGAATTCTTACCTGAGATAAAAACCATTTTTAATGTAAATAGATTTATTTTTCACTGTATAAGTAGCACATGTTTTAGCCATTTGAAATTAAACTCTCATTAAATTCTCTCATGCTTTTTCTGCTTTTTTTCAAAGTGTGTTCTCATTCTACTTTTGGATGTGTTTGTGTGTCTGTGTGACCCCAATTAGCTTTATTACCCTTATACCATAGTAATCTATTAAGCAATGATAGGCTGTACTTTTTATTTTGCTTTATCCTTTTCTCTTTTTTTCTCATATTGAAGTGTAAACTCCTCTGTCCACTGTCAAGTGTATCTCTGTAAGTGTATAAAGTGCTTACCCTGGAGACTTCTTCCAAAATTACAAAAGAAACATCTCCTCACTTGTATTGTTTATGTAGAGCAGCTTTCATACAATTGTATGTATATGAGCTGTTACTATTGACACAATCATGTAACAGGATGACGGTCAGAGTTGCTGTTATAGAAAATTTATCACCGGTTCTGACCAATCAGCATTCAGAAATCAGCAGCCCAGTAGTACAAAGCTACGCATTTATTTCTAACTTATTTTACATAATGGTTTAGTTAGTTCGAAGCCTGACTCATGAGTGTTGCTAATAATTTCATCATTGTTCGGAAGAAACACAGTGGCTGTTCAGGAGAAACACATGATTATCTGTAAAGGAAAGGAAAGTTAGAGTTTGGCATGAGACCCTGTGAGAATCACTTAATGTGACACTCGTGCTATAATCAGCTCTTTCATCTGCTGGTTTTTCTTCAATTGTTCCTGGCCCGTAAATCAAATCTGACGTTTCAGGATCCGTTTCAGCAAAGCGCTTGGCCTGTCACTACCAATCAATTAATCACAAAATATGCTGAGTGTTTAAGGAGGCAAGTTCGAACACAGACGCTGTGGCTAGCTAAAAAAAAAGACAGAGCGTGCACATATGCTCAATGCATTTCAGCTGATCTCATATCCCCGAAAAAAAGTCCTAACAAATGTGTGCTTAATGACGGTGCAGTGATTTGATTCAAATGAAGACGTGATGAATGAGTGTTAAACGAGCTTTGATGAACACTGACTGGATCACTGCAGGACTTACAGCATGTGCATGGTGTTTATTGAGTCTGTCGTTTAAAACACTGCGGGGTTTCCCCTCCTATATAATGTTAGCAGTATGCTTTGTTACACTTTTCATGCGTGTTGCATTTTGGGAAACTTCTACCTTTAGGTGCATGCTGAGGTGCTTTAGTCACAACAGGTTGCCAAGAGTTCTACCCTGCCCTTCCTGCTCTTATGGATAAAATTAAGCAGTGTTCCCAAATGCCGAGCCAAATTCGAACGTCCTTGTGCACAGATTGTAGAACAATTTAATAATTCTCTGCACCAGAAACTGACATTTAGTTTGCCTAATGCCAGGGCTTTCTATGCTTAAAGTACAGGCTGAGGCTATTTGGTGAGATTGAGAGAACAGACCAGATGATTACAGTAGAGCTAAAAGCTATTCTGTTCCCTCAATGTGCTCTGCAAATATTCATGGGACGCATGGCACCCTCCTTCTGACCCTGCTTCTACAGATAAGGCAAAGCAAATGACAATGTTGCTAAAATAGCAGAAACAAATCAATCAGTTGATACAAAGCAGTACCAAGCCCAGTAAGTCCATTCATCCTATTGATGGATGCCCCTACAGTAGTGTCCTGCATTATTGTTTCTGCTTCCCTGAATAAAATTGTCAGTATGCGAACCAGCTTCTCTGGCTGTTCATGTCCATGTTAAGATGTCACCTGGCAGGTCTGTTTTAGAACCGTTTCAGACTTCAGATAAGTGAGTGAGACAGAAATATATGATCATCACTCTATCTGACATGAGGATTTAAAGCCCTACTTACTTAATATCATCATGTTAATTACTGCCAGCTGAAGAGCAAAACCAGAAGGACTTTCCAACATGCTCCTTCTCCATATTGGGGGCCTTAGATGCCCTGTCAGGATCCCAGTGATTAACCACAATGGATGTAGCCAATGGGGACAACCAGATACCTGTTATTGTCCATAACCTTTTTTTTTCTTTTGCACAATTTAGCCTATTGTAGTTTAACAGGATGCCCTCTGGGTTATGCAATGTACCTAGGATGAAAAATGCTGTTCATGGAAGGGATGTTTAGTGACTAGAACTACCATTGAATTTAGATGATCTTGATTTGAAATCTTATGTGCATGTGGTCTGACTTTTCTTTAGTTCCTTACTCACAATTTTAGTCATTGCACACACTGTGTATTTTTGTTATACTGACATACATGACATCTAATCTTATTAAATGTGTATTTAGGCATTTTGATGAAAATTGTTTGGAAAGAAGTATCAGGTATAAAGTAGACGGTACATCTCTGCCTCATACAGTGCCCGCCACAATTATTGGCACCCCGTTTAAGATGTGGTCGTGGACTTCTAAAAATTCTCCTTTTTTTTTAAACAACATAGAACCCAAATGCAAAAAAATGAGAAAAATCCAACCTTTCATTTAAGTACATAACTTTGGTGGTAAAAAAAATCATACATTTAGAAAAAAAAAACCTTGAAATCATGTGTCCCACAATTTTTAGCACCCCTAACATTTCCTCTGAAAAATGTAATTGTTTTTTTTTTTTTTTTTATATTTTTCTGTAGTTGCTAAGGTAAGGGCAAGATAACACACCATTCAAGTAAGGCAGATGTGTGTCAACCTTTATAAGTCAGGCAATGGCTACAAGAAAATAGCCACTCGCCTTAACTTGTCGGTATCTACAGTCAGAGGAATCATTAAGAAGTTTAAAACAACTGAAACAGTGACAAACAAGGCTGGAAGAGGTCCCAAGTTTATCTTGCCACAACGCACAGTGAGGGGAATGGTAAGAGAAGTAAAAAAATTTCCCAAGCTCACGCTGTGGCAAACCCTAATGGGAGAAGTTGAAAGAAAGTTTAATTAAGTATCTTTTAAGAAACTTGTTTAAAGAGCTCTGATGAAGGAGACTGTATCTTGTAGCAGGGGAAATTAGCCATAAAGCTTGAGGGGCACAAGCAACACTAGTTAGGTAAGCATAGATTTTTAAAGATTAAATTTAAAATTAAATAATTAATTCAGATCTTCTTCTTCTTCTTCTTCTTCTTCTTCTTCTTCTTCTTCTTTTTCTTCTTCTTCTTCTTCCGGCTGCTCTTGTTAGATGTCGCCACAGTGGATCATCCGTCTCTATACTAGACTGTCATCTACATCTGCCTCTTTCTAATTAACCTCTTGCATGTCTTCTCTCACCACATCCATAAACCTCCTCCTTGGCCTTTCTTTTTCCTCCTACCTGGAAGCTCCATCCTCAGCATTCTTCTACCGATATACCCCATGTCCCTTCTCTGCACATGACCAAACCATCTCAATCTAGCTTCCTTCACTTTGTCGCCAAAACGCCCTACATGTGCAACACAGTCTCATATCAACTCTGTGGATGTTGCGTTGGACGGCGTCCACATCCGACGCTGAGGGTACCCCCTTCGTGTCGCTTTTTGACGCATAGGGACGGGAAACCCTTCGCTTCGCTTTTTGACGCAGATGGACGGGACCCCATTTGCGGGTTACGGTTAGGGTTTGGGTTAGGGTTAGGGTTAGGGTTTGGGTTAGAGTTAGGGTTAGGGTTAGGGTTAGGGCTATGGACACTTCAGGATTTTTTGAAATTTAAAAATGATTCCTATACACTTATTATGATAGATAATACTTTATTCAGTGTATAGGACAGCGATCTGCATATTAAAAGTGTAACACACGGGCTCTCAACCATCTGCGTCGAAAAGCGACGCAAAGGGAGGTACCGTCCCTCTACGTCGAAAAGCGACGCGAAGGGGGTACCCTCGGCGTCGGATGTGGACGCCGTCCGATGCAACATCCACAGCGTCGATATGTGACGCTGTGGGGTGAGACTGTGCTGACATGTGCTGTAGCTCTAATAAACTTGTTTCTAATCCTGTCTATCCTTGTCACTTCTTATGAAATCCAGGCATCTTCAGCTCTGCTACCTTCATCTCTACCTCCTGTTTTTCACTTAATGCCACGTCTTTAAACCATACAAAATTGCAGGTCTCACCACAGTCCTAATAACTTTCCTTTTCACTTTTGCAGGTATCCTTCTAACACAAATCACTCTTCACCATCCACCCCACTCTACCCTGCTTGTGCTCTTCTCTTCACATTTTCTAAAACATGGTCCATTATTTTGCACTGTTGACCCCAGCTACCTGAACTCCTCCACCTTCTCCACCTCTTCTACCTGCATACACACCACACCACTGCCCTCCCTCACTCCCATTTACACACATGTACTCTGTCTTACTCCTACTGACTTTCATTCCCCTTCTGTCTAGTGTGTACCTCCACCTCTCCAGGCTCTTCTCAAGCTGCACCCTGCTCTCACCACAAATCACAATATCATCCGCAAACATCATAGTCCATGGGGACTCCTGTCTGATCTCGTCTGTCAACTCGTCCATCACCACTGCAAACAGAAAAGTACTCAGAGCCGATCCTTAATGCAGTCTTACCTCCACCTTAAACCAGTCTGTCGTTCATAATGTATCTCAATTGATTCAGATAATGATCCTATTGCAATGGCTAATGCAAAGTCAATAGCAGTAAATTGCACTGGCCCTATCATAATACTGCAATGTGGTGATGTAGTTTACAGCAGGTTGAAAATCTCCCAAAGCTGTAATGCTATCGAGCCAATATCAAACCATCAAGGTCCAAGTGAAGGCTGGAGCACTGGAATTAGGCTCATACTTGCAAACTAATAATAATCATTAAATCTTTTGAAAATTAAACTTGATCACAGTTCAATGAAAGCACTGGTTGGAATTGACCTGTTATTAGATTGATCAAGATTGTGCATCCTTGCTTGTTTTGCTTGACATTAGTGCAGATTTAGCACCACTGATCATATTATTCTGCTTAATTAACTATAAAATATTGCTGCAATTAATCAAACAGTACTTTCCTGGATAAGATGGGTGACTTCTTAATCCATACTAAAGTCAAGTTTGGTGTTCCACACGGTTTAGTTTTAGGCTCATTGCTTTTTTTCTACATACATATGCGACTTCTGGGTACTATTATCCGTAACCATGGTATTAGCGTCCACTGTTATGCCGATGACACACAGTTTCAGGAAAGCCAGATGAGAGACATCAGCTTAATAAAGTTGAAAAAAAAAATGTGTAATGGAATTTAGACACTGGACACTGAGTAACTTCCTCTTATATAATTCAGTCAAGAAGGAGGTTATTCTAAAGTAAGCTGTCTGATTACACAGAAACACAGAGTGACCTACTAGTTAATTAGTTAAAGCTTAGTGTGATTACTGACAGCAGTATTTAATTTGAAACTCACTGATTACATTAGAAGAAGAAGCATTTATTTGTCACATATAAGTGACAGCATAGTAAAACATTTTGTTTATTAATAAATCACAATCATTAAGCCAGCATTATCACCACCACAGTCTTCCTTTAGCCTATATATGTTGCTAAGTTAAGTATTATGATGTCACTAAATGATGTGGAAAATGTAATTTCTTCTTTTTTTTTAATTCTTGGTTGGACAGTTGTAATATTGTGCTCTCTAGATGTTCAAAAAGTTTATAAATATATATATTTAAATTAACTCCAGTTAGTTTACAATGCTTCAGCCAGGGTCATTTCTAGCACAGAAGATATAATTTAATCACATACATTTGATTCATAGTGCATTGATTTTCTGTGAAACTTCATATTTGTTATAAAAAAAAAACTAAACAAAACTGAAAACACCCCAATATATCACATACAATTACTCGTGACCTATAAATCAGCACTGGTAGCTTACATTGATGTTGGACATTTTTGTTTGGAATGTCATGACCACCCCAACACCACCTAGCCGCCATTGCAGGACCCTTCAGCAAAACCCTCAACTGATCAGTTGTATAAACCAAGATAATTGTAAGTTGAGCGGATTAAGGTCTTCTGCCAAATGGTATAAAAAGTAACTGTAAAACATTAAATGGTTTACAAGTTTATCAAAGACTCGTAAAATGGTGAAGTTGTTGGGTAATTCATGGACAAGGAAACCCTGATGTCTGTGTTATCTTCTGGCTTTTTCTTTTTGATTAACTGTCATTGCTAGGAAAATATATTGTAGGAGAATGCATTAAAGTACAAGAGCATATTTAATCTCTGCTATTTCCTCAGACTCATCCCTTGTCCCTCAGTCTGGTTTTCTAGAGATTGGCTCCTTCTGTTCCACAGAGCTGCCTGATCAATCCTAAAAACTTAATTTAATACCTGGAGACTTCTGGTGTGCTCATAAAGGATAATTGTAAAAGTGATATATGAATTTCTGTAAAGCTGATTTGTGACAATTGGTATTGTTGAAATTGCTGTATAAAGTTGTGTACCAAATCCAAATATTTTTTTTTTTTTCAGGAACAGGGAACTTTTAAATAAATTCAGGAAAACTTTTCTGCAGTGCTTTTATACAATATATCACTATTTTATTTTTAAATAACTTTTTACATTTTGAAGATATTATTGTTTTCTGTGTTCCTTTTAAGAATCCACAATTATATACGAAATGAAAAAATGTGACTGATCAATATCACAATCGGGAATAGCTGATATGCTGATTTTAATACCTGGAGACTTCTGGTGTGCTCATAAAGGATAATTGTAAAAGTGATATATGAATTTCTGTAAAGCTGATTTGTGACAATTGGTATTGTTGAAATTGCTGTATAAAGTTGTGTACCAAATCCAAATTTTTTTTTTTTTTTCAGGAACAGGGAACTTTTAAATAAATTCAGGAAAACTTTTCTGCAGTGCTTTTATACAATATATCACTATTTTCTTTTTAAATAACTTTTTACATTTTGAAGATATTATTGTTTTCTGTGTTCCTTTTAAGAATCCACAAATATATTTGAAATGGAAAAATGTGACTGATCAATATCACAATTAGGAATAGCTGATATGCTGATATAAATCAATATTTTAGTTGTAAATTAAGACATGAAAATAATTTTAATAGCAAACTTAAAAAAATAAAAGACTAAAAAAAAAAAAAAAACATTATAATCAAATTATATTTATAAATGATTCTATTCTAAATTTTTAATAAAAAAAATATTACTTATATTATAATCTGAACTAAATTGAAGAAGCTGATCTGTTTGTCTATGTTTGTCATATCACCCATCTATAACTACAAATTGCATTTTATGAGAATAAGCATGATTTAATTAGTTCTTTAATGTGTTTGTAAAAATGTATGACGTATCCAGGCACAGAAGATGGTTTTACTGACGTTTTGGGTTCCAGCCATGTTATTAGTAGCTTTACTTCCTCTGACTCGCAGTTTTAAATAACGTTACCGTCATTAAATGAATGCAAAAGGTTGAACGTATGGGTAAACTGTATTAGCCATTCATTATCTTAAAGAGGAAATGGAACTTCCTGCCATACCGGCACAGTGAGCAGGAACAAACACACGATGGGAAACCTCAAAACTATGACGAAGCAAAAACAGTGCGAGTGAATCATGAAGTCGGTGATGACATAATTACAAATACAGATTAAATCTCATGCAGGCTCTCCTGGAAGCTGTTGTAAAGCAAAATAAATCAGCTGAGGTGTTAATATACACAAATACTGTACAGCTACTCAGAAGTGTCTGCAAAAAGATTCGTGACACACAAAAAGATGATTCGTATTCAGAGCTAAAACAAGGAAAAAATCAGGAAGTGCATAGAAATGAGCATTAGAAAAGCTGAAAACGTAACACTTTGAAGTGCTCCAGAGAATTTGCTAAGGCTATATTAATTGGTCCCTGGTGGTCTAGTGGTTAGGATGTGTCGCTCTCACCGCTGTGGCCAGGGTTCGAACCCCGGTCAGGGAACCAACCCCAGCTACCTTTAGTGCCGGTCCCAAGCCGGATAAATGTGGAGGGTTGCGTTAGGAAGGCCATCCAGAGTAAAAACATGTGCCAAATCAAACATGCGGATGATCCACTGTGGCGACCCCTAATGGGAGAAGCTGACAGAAAGTTTTTATATATTACACACTAGCCAAAAAGTAACACATAACAGGTGAACACACTTGGGTAACAAGCAAATGATGGGAGGAGCTGGAGATTTAGGGTAAGGGTTAGGGAAATTTTGTCTTCAAAACCATCATTATTAGAGGAGCAAATCTGTGACAATAAAAAAAGGAATACAACATTTATAGATGTGCAAATACATTTTAAGCATTTGAATCTAAATTTTGAGGGTTATTTTATTTTTATTTTTTGTCTGAAACATGAAAAAGTGATGCAAAAAGTTAAATTGCACCAAGTGGAGTTTCCACTCTCAGGAAAATAATGTTTTCCAAACGAAACAAAAAAGCCTCTGTGGGATTGGGTTACGCAGCAGCACATTTGCTTTTTTTCTTCACAGTAAGAAAAAACCCTTAAAGAGGTGAGAATGAGTGAGTAGCAAACCTGAAGCGTATTAAATGCAGCAGAGGGTAGTCTGGCCGGCCGGTGCGGTGAGCCACAGATGGCTTAGCGTAAAAGAAAGGGAGGTCACACACACCTGGGAACGGCGTACACATATAGCCTGAGAAAGCGGCCATTGGCCAAAACAAGCAAAACATCTTTCCAGCACTGCACAGATTTCCCCGGTTTCCCCTCCTTCCTCTACTTAAAGGCTCTAATTTGAGGCTGTCAGACTGCAAATGTGGCCATAATGTGACCTGTACAAGGCGAAGGGTGAAGAATAAAACCTGCACACTTATTAATGCACTCGGGAGAACGTGCTCTTGGTGGGAAATTATAGCTGTGGAGTTTCCTTCAGCTCTAAGGATAAACCAAAATCTGAAATGGGAGTGGATAATTTCTTGGTTTTTAATCGTTGCACAAATGCAGGTGTGTGTGTGTGTGTGTGTGTGTGTGTGTGTGTTTGTGTGTGCTACAGTGGCTGTTAATGTGCAAAACACATTAACAAATCAAAAAACAAATACAAAATTAGAAAACACTAACACATCCAAAAACAAAAGAACAAATCCGAAAACACAACGATAATTCAGACAAACGAGAAAAGGTAAGTATAGGTATCAAGGTGTTTTAAATGACAGGTGTCTTGTCCAATGATCGGGTAAGTGTTACTACCAAACTATACCTTCATTGTATTTTTCGGGCAACAATTCAGACAAACCAAAAAAGGTAGGTATAGTTTGCGAATGGAACACTTATTGATCAATGGACAAGACACCCATCATTCTTCAAGAAAGTACAAGTCTTTATTAATTTATTAATTTTTATATTTTTTTTATCAAGCAATTAGCTATATACAATCAATGTGGCAATAACAAGTACAATTTACATTACAATACACAGAACAGGTGCATGAAAATACTAATATATACACATATATTTTGGGGAAAGAAGGAAAAACATAAATAAATAAAATGTAAATAAATAAAATGTCTAATAATAATATTAATATTAATAAAATTAAATAAAAAGAAGATAAAAAATAAACAGGGCTATGGTTTATTCTGTAAATCATAACTTTCTATAAAGGACAAAAGATTCATTGCATTTTTCTTTTTAATAAAGATTCATTTGTACACTTTTACACATATGTTTCAAATTTCTCCTGTTGTACTTCAGACGCTTTATGGTCTGATATCTACAACTGGCTTTACCCAAAGGTTAAGGCACCCAAAGTACAACAGGCAACTGTAGTGTGCATCCATTAAATGATAACAAAAAAGTTTTGTATCCCATTGACCTTTCGTAAAAACTTCTCAAGTAACTTTCAACAAAAAAAAACAAAAAAATTACAAAAGGAAACACTTTCACGAACCTGTGCACATTCAGGGATACGTATATAATTTTTCTTCTATCTCACTGCTTCTTCAAACAAAACAGCGCAAATTAATTTGAATGAACTCCTTTATTCACATTTCCAGTTCTTCCTGTCAAAACAGGATCATAAGTTCCACTACATTCATCAGCTCAGGCACTTTTTTGGGATTTTTTATTTTTTTTTTTTGGAATTACAGGAAACTTTGCAGAAACTCAGGAACTTGTTCAGGAACTTTGTCATTTTTTTCACTGGGTCATGAACTTATTCAGTTACTCTTCCACTTATTCCAGAAACCTTTAACAACTCATAACATTGTTAGAAAATCAAGAATCTAGGAGCTTTTTAACTTTCCGTAAGAGCATTTTAACTTTATCTGGAGTCATGAACATTTATTGAAACTTAAAATAATTAAAGAATATGGTTTTCAATAATTTCATCAGGATCTTAAAACTTTAGAAATGTTACTAAATGTCCTCAGGAATATTAATAAATCCGAACAATAACATTAATATACAGTCAGACCCTGACCTGACGAATGATCGCTATTGCAATGCAGTTGCTAAAAAAAAAAATGACTGCAACTTTAAATGATATCTTAAAATTGAAAGGCAAGGTAATGATTCTCTTCCCTAATATCATGAAATCTTGCAAGAAAGAAACAAACAAACAAAACAGTTTCAGCTTGATTTTTATTTCTTTAAGATTTAAAAATATGGAACCACAACCATCCCCTAGCAAGGCGGCTGATTCAGCTTAGCCACCTACCAGTCATGAGGGTATAGAGGATGAGGGAGTCGTAGGTGATCCTCCAGCAAGGTCATCCGAATCCTCTTTACACTCCTCCTACTAGTGCTTAACGTAGTCCTCCGATTACAATTACCAACCTCTGTATGCCCCAAAATACTGCATATTATGTGAGTAAATAATTCTGTAATCTTATTTACATCTTATTTATATAAAAAATGTATTGACTTTATTTGTACCTCTTTATGTCTGCGTCGGAATGCATCATGGAATAGTCACTCTTCTCGATTTACGACCTGATGGACTTACAACCTTTTTTTTGGTCCCTATCTTCGTCGTAAATTGGGGTCTACCTGTATATACCTGGGATTTGTGTATGCAGTATTGTATAATCCGCTGTTCTAGCAAACTAATCAATATTGTCAGAAGATGTCTATGGAGAAGTTGCAGAAGAGTTTCATCAGTCGTGTGAATCAGTATTAAGGTCATACTGGAGTCTCCTATATAAATAAATCCTTATTTTTAGTGCTTCTCTGACAGCTGAAATGGTTCTAACAACCAAACCACAAAACATTCAGCCCAGATTTTCCATCATCAATTACTAATTAGTCGGTCCGAATCTCCTGCTGAGTCACAGAATAAATCACAGAATAAATACTTGGTATAACAGACTTTAATCTCAGCTCTAAAAATCTGGTTGTTCAGACCTGAAATAATGCTTATTATTTAAGACCAGATTGGATTTAGATGTTGAAATGGTGAGGGAAAGACCACACAGAGCACAGGTATAAACATCACGTATTATTTTATAGATTTTTTTGTATTAAAATTTTTTCAGCACCATGGACATGTTATCATGCAGTACTTTAAGTGCACTTGTGTGTTTATACTTCAAGACTTAGAAACACAAGGATTAAAGGTAAATAATCAAAAGCTCAGTCACTGTTACCGCATTAAAAATTGTGCAAAATTACTAGGAACATCCTCAATGGTCTCCTCCTATAGCACAGATTCAAGATTTTTTATTTGCCACAAAAATAGTTTATAACAGAATATAACTTGCAGTAAAAGATTAACATGATCAGCTGCTCAGATCTTCTTTTTCTTCGGATGCTCCGTCTTCTACTCTGTCCTCTACATCTGCCTCTTTCAAACCAACCACCTGCATGTCTTCCCTCACCACATCCATAACCTTCCTTTTTGGTCTTCCTCTTATCCTTCTTTCTGGTGGCTCCATCCTCATCATTCTCCTACTGATATACCCCATGTCCCTCCTCTGCACATGTCCAAACCATCTCAATCAGGCTTCTCTCACTTTGTCTCCATATGACCTACATGCGCTGTCCCTCTAATAAACTCGTTTTTAATCCTGTCCATCCTTATCACTTCCAACAAAAACCTTAACATCTTCAGCTCTGCTACCTCCAGCTCCACCTCCTGTCTTTTACTCAGTGCCACTGTCTCTAAACCATACAACATCACAGGTCTCACCACAGCCCTATAAACTTTCCCTTTTACTTTTGCAGATACTCACAAATTACTCCTATCACAAATCACTCCTGCTATCACTCTTCTCTATGCACTCCACCCTGCCTGCACACTTTTCTGCACTTCTCTTACACACTCTCCATTACTTTGCACAGTTGACACCAGGTACCTGAACTCCTCCACCTTCTCCACCTTTTCTACCTGCAACCAAAGTAGAAATGGTAAAATGTTTTCTACTGTAATTTTAAATAGTTAGCAGCCATACACCATAACACCATACGTTGTATACATATATATATATATATATATATATGAGAAAATTTGAGGGGAAAAAAGAACATATGAGAAAATATATTATATAATGATTAAGTGGTAGTTAAAAATAGTGCAAATAGATTAAGATTTGCAAAAGGAAAATTATATGGAATGAAGTATAACTATAACAATCCAAAACCAGTAACAGTGACAGTTACAGTGTATAACAAAAGTAATTGATTATTCCATTTTTTTTTTATATTTATTAAAACACACATCATACATATTTCATCCTCTTTAGAATTGTACATAATGTTTCGTGAAACACGTTTGTTTTTAGTCTCGCTTATGTTATAGCAGCCAGAAACAGCTACTTGCTTATTTGTCACGTGTTTTTTTTTTTTCTTGAAAATAATTCAACAAAAACACAGCTTATACCGCTATCAAAAAAAATCCCACTAAGTTCAAACTCCTCTATCACAATGAATATAAAACCACTGACTATAACCGAAAGCTGACACTGGAGACTCCTTCCATTAGTGTTCAATGGACAAGTTTCTACTTTACATAAAACTTTCCCATATAAAGATCGAGAACAACAAATAAAATGTTCATTGATTTATTATTTTAACTATTTAATAAAAATAAAAAAATTAGTCAGTGTGTCGTGAGAGTGGGTGGAGTGTGTACACCTTCAGTTTGTTGTAATGTAAGTGTGTACTTTTACAATTTGCATGTCAAGCGTCACAATTCCGGATTACAAAGTGTCGTTCCCGTAATCACTGCTTGCGTAAGGCACGAGCGAAGCGGGAGTGAAGCCTTTTCTTCATTTTAATGACTTGGTATATATTCTGAAGGCTGTGTGTTATCTCGCTGTTAAAGGTTCGTGTTCTAAAAAAGCATGCTGGGATTGACAGCGCAAGCTGTTCCGGAGAGATTACAGTGGATGGAGGAGTGCGGTAGTGGGAGGATGATGAGGGAAGCCCCTGTCGTATGTCCATGTGCTAAACTCACATCGCTGTGTGACTCATCACCCAACCACAGCGAGGTCAGAAACGGTAAAATGACTTCTGATTCAGAATTATGCACAGGCACACGTGTGGGGGAAAAAAAAAAAAAGAAAGCAGGCAAATAAATTAATATTAATGAAGGTAAAATTGTTACTAAATACACCTCATGTGTACTGATTGGAAATACAGTATATTATAGGTCTAGTTGTAAATCCCACAATAATCATTACACATTTGTTTAACAGTTAACAATATGAGTTGTTATTCATCGTTGCATAAAGTTGCTATAACTGAGTTACTCAATTTGAATTCATGAAATTGTAAAACGTGAATGAATCATTTTTTTTATTTGTTAGATTAATAAAATAATTCTAGTTTTGCCATTCATTTCATGCAGACACAGCAGTCAGAGTACAGACGGATGGAAACATTTGGAGGATTTTATTTAGAACAAATTGAAATTAAATCTATTGAAATTGTATTCCAAATACACAAATTCAAGCAACATA